>RCUC01123713.1:0-22795 GCA_003697995.1 Taxidea taxus jeffersonii
TTTATTTATTTATTTGACAGACAGAGATCACAAGTAGGCAGTGAGGCAGGCAGAGAGAGAGGAGGAAGCAGGCTCCCTGCTGAGCAGGGAGCCCGATATGGGGCTCAATCCCAGGACCCTGGGATCATGACCTGAGCCGAAGACAGAGGCTTTAACCCACTGAGCCACCCAAGCGCCCCTAGAATGTACAATTTATTAAGAGAACCACCAGATCCAAGTTTTTATGTTAAATTCCTCAATATTTAACTTGACATATAAACCAGTGAAACACTTCTACAAACCACTAATTCGAAAGCTTGGAGCTAATGTATATTAAGTACTTTTTATGTACATTTTATAAAAACTTTAAAGGCAAAAACCTAAAAATGTTAGAAACCAACTTTTGCTTTGAGCCAAGATGAATTAACAGGATCTTATTTATCATCCTGTCTGAAACTACTAAAAATCCAGAGAAAAAAATAGATAATAATTTTCCAGATAATGAACATAAGGCAACAAAAGATAATGAAGTCTCAAAAATGGGACACAGGTTAGGTAACCTTTCCAGTTATAGCAGTTTATTTACTGGAGAGAGTTACAAACCCTCATGCAAAGGAGGAGGAAACCACATGGAACCTAAGAGTTTCTGTAAATTGAGGCAGGCCAAGGTATAAGAGCTGTAAAACACAACACCAGGGAGGAAAAAGCCACCAAGAGAAAGATCACCAGAGAAGCAACCTAAGCTAAATAAGGTATGACAGCCCATGTTTATTTAAAAAATTAAACAAAGGGGGCACCTGGGTGGCTCAGTGGGTTAAAGCCGCTGCCTTCCGCTCAGGTCATGATCCCAGGTCCTGGGATTGAGCCCCACATCCGGCTCTCTGCTCAGCAGGGAGCCTGCTTCCCTTCCTCTCTCTCTCTGCCTGCTTGTGATCTCTGTCAAATAAATAAATAAAATCTTTTAAAAAAAAAATTAAACAAAGGTAGGAGAAAACAAAAAAACTAAGAGGATTAGAAAGGGGAATTCCCAAAGCTAATATGAGCCTGGTGTATTTCCTCTTCCGAATAGTAAGAGTGATTAGCCCTAGACTAAAAGCTACTCTGTTTATAACTAAAAAAAATCTTAAAAATAAGACCCCAAAGATCAAACTGTTTTTAAGTAACTTAACTTCATCCCAGGAAAAAACCTCCAAAATATTTATAGGACTACAAAAAAGTCCAGTACATGACAAGGTAATATTTACAAAGTCTGGCATTCAATTAAAAATTACCAGCCAGGGACACCTGGGTGGCTCAGTTGGTTAAGCAGCTGCCTTCCGCTCAGGTCATGATCCCAGCGTTCTGGGATTGAGTCCCACATCGGGCTCCTTGCTCGGCAGGGAGCCTGCTTCTCCCTCTGCCTCTGCCTGCCTCTCTGTCTGCCTGTGCTCTCCCTCTCTCTCTAACAAATAAATAAATAAAATCTTTAAAAAAAAAAATTACCAGCCATCCACAGGGTGCCTGGGTAGCTCAGGTAATTAAGCTGGGTAGCTCAGGTAATTAATCCAACTCTTGGTTTCAGCTCAGGTCATGATCTCATAGGTGGCAGGATACAGCTCCCTCCATTGGCCCCCATCCCTGCCCCAAGGTGGGCTCTGCTCTTTGAAGATTCTCTCCCTCTGCCCCTCCCGACTCCACTGCATGCTCTCTTCCAAGTAAATAAATCTTTAAAAAAAATTACCAGTCATCTCAAAGAAGTAGAAAATATGACCCATGCGGAGAAAAAAAATATTCAATCAAAAACAACCCCCCAAAAAACCCATCTACATACTTTTATGCAGATGATAAAATCAGTAGACAGTTAGCATATGAGATTTAAATATTTAATGGCTATATTCCACAGGATGAAAAAGTTGAAAGATTAAACATTTTATGTATAGTCCTAACAAGGTAGATTTTAAAATAAAAAACTCAAATAGAAATCCTGGAGAAGAAAACTATGATGTCTAAGATGAAAAATACACTGGATGGGACTAAACACATGCGATATTACAAAAGAAAATATTAGCGAAATTGAAGAGACAAAAAAACAACAGAAATTACATGAAATTAAACAGTAGGAAAAGATTGGGAAAAAAAGTTGTGGGATAACTCAAAGCTGAATAATATATGTATAATCGGATTCTCTGAAGGAAAGAACTAAGGGAGAAAAGCAATTTTGAAAACTAAGGACAAAAGTTTTTACAAATCTGATGGAAACTAAATCTGCAGATCAAAAAAGCTCAATTAAACTCAACCTCAAGAAACATGAAGGAATCAACACCAAGGTCAATCATGTAACTAAACTGCTTAAAATTCCTGATGAAGAAAATTCTAAAAATAGCTAGAGAAAAGAGAACACATGTTATATACAAAGAAATGTAATTTGTTTTCCAAAACATGAAAATAAGAAGATAACAGAACATCTTTGAAGGAATAAAACTAAAAAACCATCTGCTTAGAATTCTATATCCAGTAAAAAGAAACTATTTATAAATAAATAAATTATTTAAAAGGTGGAAAAATACTTTCACAGATGTGCACAAGCTGAAATAATCCATTATCAGCAGGCTTGCTCTACAGGAAATATTAAATATCATTTGACCCAAAAGATAAATCCTTCCTTTCAAACATTTTTTTTTTCCATTTGGCTTTCTGAACATCACTTTCTCCTGGTTTTCCTTACCTCCTTGGCCCTTCTTTCTTACCTATCTAACCTTTAAGTATTACTCCAGGTCTCAATCTTTAGGTGTCTCTATCTATATTCACCCTCAACATCAAGTCATCCACTTTCATAGTTTTTAATGCTATCTATATAATGAATACTCCCAGATAGATTCTCCAGTCAGACCTCTCTTGAACTAACAGACACAACAGTTTAACCAACTGTCTACACTTCATTTGAATGTTCAATAAACACCTCCCACTTGACATATGTAAAGATCAAATTTAGTATCCCCACTACGACCATGAAATCTGCTCCTCCACCATCAATGCCATTTGAGAAAATGGCAACTCTATCTTTCCAGTTGCTGGAGCCCAAAACTTTAGAGCTTATCTGTGACTCCTATCTTTCTCTCACATCGGAAGCAGTTTAACAACCTATTCTATCAATTCTGTGTTTAAAATAAAAGTGAATTTGAGCATTTCTCACTATCCTTATCATTGCTAATGACCATGGTCCAAAGCTACCATAATTTCTTACAAATGAAACATTACAAGTGCCTAATTGCTCTCCTACTCTGTCTTGCCAGATACTCCAGTATACTCTTAACAAAGCAGGCAGTGATCCTTTTGAAACCAAGTCACTTATGCCTTCCTATCTCACCCAGGGAAAAGGCTGTAATCCTTACAAAAACCTATAAGGACCTTCAAAAAGTGCCTCCTTACCTTACCATCCTGTGACCCTTCTGGTATTACTTCCTCCAACTTTCTCACTTTTCACTCCTTTCTAGACATATTACCTTCACTGCTCCTCAAATATGTTTGGCCACTCCCACTCAGGAACTGTGTACTTGCTCTTCTCCATGCCTAAAATACTCTTACTCTAGATATCTGTATAGCTAGTCCCTTGTTTCAAGTCTTCACTCAAAAGTCACCTTCTCATAGAGGCATTCCCTGACTATCTTACCTAAAATGTCACCTCCACCTTCCTCAATTTCCATGCTTTATTCTCCTTTCAGTTATTTATCTATCTTTCATACTACTTATCATACTTATTTATCATCTTTAGTTTATATCTCTCCTACTGTAAACTAATTTCCATAAGGGCAACATTTTGTTCTATTTTTAACTACTGTAACCCCCTGCCCCATGCCTGATATGTATAAGCATGAAATAAGTATTTATTCAATGCATTTTAACTCTAGAATCTACCCCCGTACTTCAATTTTTGAACTGCTATCCAACACCTGTCAAAGATGAGCAGGCAAGTGATATTCAAAGAAAATAGAACAGAAAATGGTCTTCAATTATGAGATAAATTATTCAACCCTATTACTACATGTGCAAAACTATCATTTTATAAAGCTGATCTTTAAATCAGTTTTTTTCTCTAAGAAATAATATAGTAAGTTATGATATAATGTTTTGTCTATGGCTTTTACTGAGAATTATTATTTTTTAAGAGCCATATGAAGAATACTTCCACATAAAAGACAAAATCATTATAAATGACACCATTCGTTATGTCATTACACACTATTTAAAAGAAAATAACTGGGACGCCTGGGTGGCTCAGTTGGTTAAGCAGCTGCCTTCGGCTCAGGTCATGATCCCGGCGTCCTGGGATGGAGTCCCATATCGGGCTCCTTGCTCGGCAGGGAGCCTGCTTCTCCCTCTGCCTCTGCCTGCCACTCTGTCTGCCTGTGCTTGCTCGCTCTCTCTCCCTCTCTCTCTGACAAATAAATAAAAAATCTTTAAAAAAAATAAATAAAAGAAAATAACTTTTATTTTTTAACTCTTTAGAGTCTGGAAAATCATTCTTTCAAAATTTGTTCATTACTAGCTAATAAAAATTTCTAGCTACAATATATTCCTGACTCTTTGTCACTGTCTCTACACATGTAACAAATTGCAATGTTAAACTAAACACCTAATTATCTCTAGTTCATATATCTAAGTTTTGGAGTATATTTATATTGAGCCCATACGAGTTTACATGGATTTTTTAAATGTCTTATTTGTAAATCTTACTGATAGTTATCTTTAATAAGAGCAACCTCAAAATCTTTTATTCAGTAAGTAACTGACAAATATACTGTGTAATCCTCTAATGCTACCACATATATGAAAACAAAAAAATTATAAAAAATTATTTATAGGTCATGAAAATTACTTCACTGATATGTATTATCAGTGATATATATACTATATAACAGTATTAATAAATTATAAAATTGTAATACTGTAATACAATATAGTTATACTGTTAGTCCATAATCTATTTTTTAAAGTAATCTGGCATTACTTAATTTCTCTACCAACGACAAGGATGGTGGTACTACTATTAACTAGAAATAAGCAAGGGAGGGGCACTCGGGTGGCTCAGTGGGATACAGCCTCTACCTTTGGCTCAGGTCATGATCCCTGGGATCAAGGCGCCCTGGGATCAAGCCCCAAATTGGGCTTGTCTGTCAAATAATTAAATTAAATCTTAAAAAAAAAAATTAAGAAAAAAAGAAGGGAATGAAATGCAATGACTTTACCTCAGGTGACAATGATATATAAAAGCAACCTTAATTTACAAGGCAAAAACAAAGAGAAAGGTGAGCATGTTATAGAGAAAGGATCAAAATTATTAAGATCTTAAAGATCATCTACTGCTAATAAAGGGAGTAGTATTCATACCAATAAGGAAGTATAAACAGATAATTACAAATAATCATCCAAGCATTCAGACTTTAATAGACCTTATAAGATTCTAATTACGTTGTTTTCCTGCAAAAGTTTCTACTTAATAGAGTTAAAATGCATTCTATGAGCATCTACCAAATAGCAGATACCACTTTTATAGTTTCTATGATCTATCACTCAGTAACCCAGTGACCTACTAAATCTCAGAATAGAACCACTAGATAGTTGCCACTCTGTTGCTCTATCTTTTCATTCAAGTTATCTTCCTTAAAGACTGAACCTTAAGGTTACTGTCCTTTATTACTACACCATAGTCTCCCAAAGACAATTATATGCACAGCTTGGTTTAGTAAAAGGAACATAAAAGGCTCTGTGGTAAGTGCCATAATTCTTATCATGACTCTTTTAGGTAAAATAACAACACTTTCTATATACCTTAGAAAGTCAAGAGAGATTAAATCATTTTTCATAGACACACACAGGTAAAGAAGACTTGTTCCAAGTCACCTTACTCAACCAGGGATGAGGGAAAATGGGGGTTGGGAGGGTTAGTAAATACTTCCTAGAACAGCTATGCCTTAAAAGACAGTAGAAATTAAACAGGCAAAGAAGAGGAGAAAAATAAAACAAAGGAACTGCAGGCAAAGAGGACAAACACAAAAAGGCAGACTGGAAAACAGTATTATGTGTGAAGAACTAAAAATTCTCTCAATACCCATTGGCTCAGGTGACCCTCCTTTTGAATGTGGTTTAAACTAAATCCTGACAATTACCTCATTCTGTAATTCCTGAAGAATTCCCAGGACTCTACTACTGAGCTAGCACTAACATGGAAAAAGTATACTCTGGAATCACAGAACCTGGGTTCTCATACTAACTGTCACACTTACAATATGTATGACTTTGAGCAATTTCCTGAACTTCTATATCCTCAGTTGCCACACTTGTAAAATGGACATAACAGTAGTAATTGACCCATTAAGTTAGTGTGAGGATGAAATAAGTAAATAGATGTAAAGTGCTAAATGTTTAGAAAATGCCTGCCACATCTCTAAAGTGGAAATAACAGTAATAATTAACTTATAAAGTTAATACAAGAATGAAATAAATTAGCAGATATA
Source organism: Taxidea taxus jeffersonii (assembly GCA_003697995.1). Taxonomy (NCBI): domain Eukaryota; kingdom Metazoa; phylum Chordata; class Mammalia; order Carnivora; family Mustelidae; genus Taxidea; species Taxidea taxus. The sequence goes on from RCUC01123713.1 coordinate 6,474, forward strand.
AAGTGCTTAATATTAAGATAATGCCTGGCACATAGCAAGGGTGTCTATGTTGAGTGGAAACTAATATCACCACTATGAACCAACCATTCCTCCCTTCCTCCTGCCTTCGATTTTTAAGTCCTTCTCTCAATCATCTCATTTTGCATTCTTTCCTATCTCTGAAGTTTTACTTAAAAGCTCTCTTTCAGGGGCACCTGGGTGGCTCAGTGGGTTAAAGCCGCTGCCTTCGGCTCGGGTCATGATCCCAGGGTCATGGGATCGAGCCCCGCATCCGGCTCTCTGCTCTGTGGACAGCCTGCTTCCTCCTCTCTCTCTCTGCCTACTTGTGATCTCTGTCTATCAAACAAATAAATAAAAAATCTAAAAAAAAAAAAAAAAAAGCTCTCTTTCAGTTTTCCTTTTGCAAGCATCACCCAATTTTCAATAAAATCACATAGTAGCCAGCTGCCAGTTCAAAAAGTTAGCTCCAGTCTAAGGTGGCAGTAGGGAAAAAAACCTGACTTTTACCCCTTTTGTACTATTACTTGTACTTGACTCTCTTCCTTTGTTTTTATTCCCATTGTTTTAACCTCTTCTTGTTCTTTGTCCTCAGTTATGTTATCGATTTCGTCACTTTTAATATGTAGGTGTTATTCTGCTTCTCTCATTTCCTCCTCTTCTCTTTTAAAGCATAGGAGAAGTGAGTGAATAAATTTACCCAACATTTGACATATTCAAGAATATTCACCTAGCACCTATTATTTGTTAAGCACTGTTTTGGGCATTAGACCCTAGGATGACATACATAGACAGTGATGACTGGTCAAGGTAACTGGTGAGATCACCAATAAGAAAATACTTGAGTAAAATAATGTAGACAAGCAACCAAAAAAATTGTCCAAGATTCAGGGAGACTGATCTATTAGAAAGTCAGGTTTTCTCATATGTTAAAGATCATCATGAACACATCCAGAAACAAGAGTGTCCTAGGTTGTGAGAGAGAGGAAAAAAAAAAGCAGTGTTTGACATGCCATAAAAGCTGCTCCTAGTTCTCTCTACCTAATGGATGTAAGTCACTCTTAATGAACCCAGGCTACAGAGAAGTTACAACATAGCTTTAAACTACATTACATGCACATACAAAAACTTAAAAGACAGTTTTATGTGTGTGTGTGTGTGTGTGTGTTCTCCTATTTGTCCTTTCGGATTTTTACTAGATTTGATCTCAAGGAGTCATTAAAATTTAAAATTTCTAAAAAGAATAAACTGCAACTTCTTGTGGCCCAATAAAATGTTATACATATACGGTGAGCATAAAATACTTGCCTGGTAATTTCAAACATAACCAAGTACAGAATTAAGAGAAGGTTTTAAAAAAGAGGACATAAAAATTTGTTAAGTATTTTTGTTTCCATACCAAAATTATTCTTGCCCCCTCCAAGGCAATATTCACATTATTCCTCTCTGTGGCATGTAGTCTTTCCATCAAACACAAATGCTACCAATCCTTTATAATCCAGCTCCTCTATGAGGCCCTCCTATCATAGAAAATATAATTATGGCATACTTTCAATAATGCCACTTCTCCTAATTTCTACAGCACTTAATATTATCATATAATGAACCCCCAATTGTTGAGTGACTTTTCCCCTCCTGATATCAAGTACATGGTGTATTTTCCTAAACCACTCCTCCAATACCAAGTGAGGATCCCACTATTCACTTTGATTCTGACACTAACTACCAGGAGATAGCACAGATTCCGCAGGTTCAAGGTCTTGGTCCCATAAGACTATCATTTCAGTCACCTGCCAAAAGTATGAGGGCATTTGTACTTCTGACTCACTATAAATCAGTGGTTCCCATGACCCCTCTCAGCTTCATTAATTTCTTAGAATGACTCACAGAACTAGGCAAAACACTCTACTTGGTATAACAAGCTTATTATAAAATCTACAACTGAAGAACCTCAAATGGAAGAGATACATGAGGCAAGCAAGGTGAGGGGGAGATGGAGTTATGCCTTCCCTAGGTACACTACCCTCCCAGGATCTTGATGTGTTCACCAATCCAAAGGTCTCCAAACCATATTACTTAGGAGTTTTTAATGGAGGATTACTTAGGCATGACTGTGGTCACTGGCAACTAACTTAATCTTTGTATTGTGCTACGAATATACTTTGTACTGTAAATCAAAAGTTGGATATGTTAATAATCTCCCTCCACTAGAAATATAGATTCCTTGAGAGTAAATGTATCTCTTAAATTTTGGATAAGTCAACAATGCTGACTACATGATAGATACTTCATATTTATTGAACATTTACTGAGAGCCAATGCGTAACAATAATTGGAGAGTGTTCTGATTCTACATATGCATATTACAAAATTCTCTTTTATTGACTTTATTAGGTTTTTCATTATAAAGAAATGTATCTAAAAGGATTAGAGTTAAATCTCAGGAAATTTTAACATTTCTTTTTATTTTAATAAACATCTACTATTGGACACACACTAGCTGCTAAGCAATGTTCTCCGTGGCTAGGAGAACAACAGTTACCAAAATAAGCAAAAACCAGTTTCACCACACTTAATTCTAGGGCAGACAAATGAGTAAAAGGCTTAGTCTGATAGAAATTAGAGACAAGGTGAGTAGAGCAGGATATAAGATAGAAAATGGTGAACAAAGAGGGAAGGGGTCAATTTTAGATAAGGTGAACAGTATAGAGCACAATAAGCAAGCATACTGACATCTGAACAGACCTACCTGGAAGAGAAACAAGTGTAAAGGCCACAAGGGAGAATAATACCTGGAATGTTCAAGAAACAGCAAGGAGGCCACTGTGGCTGGAAAAGAACACATAAATCAGAGAATAATGAAAGAGGAGGTCAAAGTAGGCTGATGCAGTGGGGGGTGGGGTGGGGTGCAGAATATATTGTAGAGCCTCTCAAGCCATTATAAGGCCTTCAGCTTTTACTCTGAATCAGTTTAAATGTCTAGACATCCAAATGGAGAAAATCAATGAACTATTCCAAAAGGAGCCTGGGGTTCAAGTGAAAAGGTCCAAACTACAGTATAAATGTGGGAGTCACCAGGGTACAGATGGTATTTAAGGTAATGAGAACAGATGTGATAAACAGGGACAAGAATGTGGATATAAAAGAAAAAAGAACTAAGCACTTAATAGGCTGTAGAAATAAGGACACAACCAAAGAAAAACTTGTAAGGAGATGCAAGACAAGCAGGGGAAAATTACATGAGCATAATGCCCTAGAAGCAAAATAAGCAAAGTATTTAAAGGATGAGAGGGCGATTAACCATATTATATGGTCAAGTAAGAAGAGGACTGAAAAATGACATTTGATTTAGAAAGTAGCAGGTCATTTGTGACCTTAATCACAGCAGTTTCCCTCAGTAATGGGGAAGGGGCTAAAAGCTTACTAGAGTAGTTCAAGGGATAACAGGAACCAAGAAACAGGGAACAGTTTGGATAATATCATATACCTTATATGGTCAAAGGGTCAACACTACAGTACAGATCACTTTCTTTACAAAGTAGGGATTCCAATTTCCTTCCAAACACCAGGAAATTCTTTCCTTTGCAACAGTTTTTCTGTTACTATTACATTTATGTTCCAGGTTATCTGCAAAGGATTGGTAGAACTCTAGGGACAAAATATTTGTAAGATTTTATAAACAGAGAAACAAGATATAATCAACTTTAAAAAAAAAAAAAATGGTCTTTCCAAAAACTCAACAGAAATAGGGCACTCTAAGTGTTAATGGTCATAACAAGCAAGTTTCTTTTTTTTTTAATTTCTATTCACTGTACCAGAATTTATTGTTTATGTACCATACCCAGTGCTCCATGCAATACGTGCCCTCCATAATACCCACCACCAGGTTCACTCAACTTCCCACCCCCCACCCCTTCAAAACCTTCAGATTGTTTTTCAGAATCCATAGTCTCTCATGGTTCATCTCCCCCTCCAATTTTCCTCAACTCCCTTCTCCTCTCCATCTCCCTATGTCCTCCGTGTTATGATATCATATGATATGTAATATCGTATATGTTATGATATATGATATGATATATAATATATTAATAATATTATTAATAATATTAATAATTAATAATAAGTGAAATTAACTTATTTCACTCAGCATAATCTCTTTCAATCCCATCCATGTTGATATAAAAGTTGGGTATTCATTCTTTCTGATGGGGGCATAACAAGCAAGTTTCTTAAGCCTGACCTGATACAGTCTCCCACAGAGCACAGCACATTACAAAAGCACTCAAAGGTTTACAGCTTTCCCTACCTCAACTCAGTTCTTCCCCACATTCCCTCATTATTTCCAGGAAGCTTCTCAAAAACCTCCTCTTCTTCACCAGAGTCAAAAGGAGACTACAGTATGGTATTTGGAAGACTTCACAACAGAGTTAGGAAAAAAAAACATAATTTTAAAGGATACAAGATAGATTTAATACTCTCCTCACTTTTTTCCTATAATCAAAGTCAATATATTCCCAAACTCTTTCATATCCTTTTACAGCACGAAGTGAGCAAATTTCACCCAGCCTATACATTTCCCTAGCCTTCAAGACACTCTAACGTTAATCTGAATTATAATATCTTATATATTATCTTACAGGACAGAAATAAAAAAGGTAATAGATTATAATCTGAAAAGGTTAAAACTGACTTTCTATGCCTCTGTGCATTAATATTCAACTTTTTAAAAAGAGTCAGCATATAATGCACTGTCCATCTAATTCTGATAGTCAAGTATGGGGTAAGGTACAAGAGAAAAATACCCACCCTTGTATTATTACAATAGAAAAAAGGTCACTTGGAAGACATTAAAATAAAAGTTAAGGGTTTTTAAAAGTATCTACTGATTGTTAATTTTGTCAAAGTCAAACTGCCTTAAAACAAATAATAGAAAAATTTCCCTGGAATAAAGTCTAAATAAAAGTTTTGTCATCTGAAAACTAATAAAGTGAAACCTCATTAAATTGGTGTATGAGGATAGAAATGGGAACCATACCAGTTGAGGTCAATTACAGACCCCAACAGAAGAACCCTGAAAGAGAAACAATCATTAATTACAGGCCCAAGCAGGAAAAGATGTGTACTGCACCTCCTACAAGAAAGCAACTAGACCTGCAATTGTCATCAATGAGAAACTGTCATCACCCTGAACTCTTGCTTTTCTGTAAACAATTTCAGTTCAAAACAATCCCTCCCAATTTCTTCCTTCTTTTCCACAAAATAACTTCACTCTCTTTTGTTGGACTTGACTATGGCTTTGCCATCCATAATATGCATGTTCCAAATTGCAACTGTCCACTATTTCTGAATAAGTGATTTTTGCTGGCAAAATAACTTTTATTTCTATAAGGCTAACAGTCAAAATTTCGTCCCATATAAAAAAGTCATAATAAGGGGTCTGGCTGGCTCAGTAGGTTAAGCAGCTGCCTTCAGCTCAGGTTGGGATCCAGAGTCCTGGGATCCATCAGGCTTCCTGCTCAATGGGGAGTCTGCTTCTCCCTCTTTCTCTCTGCCTTTCACTCCCTCTGCCCCCTGCTTGCACTATCTCTCTGTCAAATAAATAAATAAAATCTTTTTAAAAAAAAACAGTCATGATAATAAAGACTACACAATAAATTAGACCTAATGCACTTATGAACCATTCACTCCTTTTGCATTCAGTAAAACTAAATGTTCTGAATTTAATAAAACAAATATTTTCCTCATACATTTAAAAATTTCAAAAATAATTATCTCAGTCAAGAATCCAGAAAGTATAGGGACGCCTGGGTGGCTCAGTTGGTTGGGAGGCTGCCTTCGGCTCAGGTCATGATCCCAGCGTCCTGGGATCGAGTCCCACATCGGGCTCCTTGCTCGGCTTGGAGCCTGCTTCTCCCTCTGCCTCTGCCTGCCTCTCTGTCTGCCTGTGCTCGCTCTCTCTCTAACTAATGAATAAATAAAATCTTAAAAAAAAAAAAAGAATCCAGAAAGTATAACCACTTATTTATAATGGGTATATTTTGATTTTCTATTTCCTCAACTCTACCAACGTTCAAAATACTAAAAACTGAACAAAACTTATGAAAAATTTACAGCATGCATAGGTCAGTTTCTTATCCTCTAAGGAAGGTTAAACCTTCAATAAACAAAGTTTCTTAAGAAATAAAGTTTCCTAAAATATAACATGTGAAAAATCAATTGACAATGCAGTCTAATTGCAGAGGAGATTTTTAAAAACCTATATAATATCTATACATATGCCATCCTTAACAGATTGTAATCTTATGTCATAAATATAGCATTTTGAAAAAGTAATGTCTAAAAGGAACTGTTATCTTATTAAATAATTTAAATACACTTTAAAAATTAAAATTTAGGGGCACCTGGGTGGCTCAGTTGGTTAAGCGACTGCCTTCGGCTCAGGTCATGATACTGGAGTTCCAGGATCGAGTCCCACATCGGGCTTCCTGCTTGGCAGGGAGTCTGCTTCTCCCGCTGACCTCTCTCCTCTCATGCTCTCTTTCTCTCTCAAATAAATAAATAAAATCTTTTAAAAAAAATTAAAATTTAAAGGATTCTGGTAAGTACTTTTTTTTATAGAAAATAACCACCACCAGAATATCGGTAATCTATCTATATTTTTGAATACAGAGTTTTGTGATACAATTTTACTTGAACTGCTATATACTTCATCTAAAAGGAAAGCTCTGTAAGATAAATTTTCTTTTTCCACTGATTACAATTATAAAATGGAAGGGATGTTAAGGAAATAACATCCTCAAGAGTTTATTGAAAACCTTAGGGAAGATAATGTTTAAGATGTTAGTAATATTACCATTTCACTTTTTCTTTACAATATTTTCTTACATATAACCTCTATGTAAGCTAAAAATATACATGGTGGGGGTTGCCTGAGTGGCTTAGTCTGTTGGGCATCTGCCTTTATAAAGCTAGGGCCATGGTCCTGGGATGGAGTCCCACATCTGGCTCCCTCCTCAGTGGGGAGTCTGCTTCTCCCTCTCCCTCTGCTACTCTCACTGCTCGTTCTCTCCCTCTCTTTCTCTCAAATAAATAAAATCTTAAAAATATATATATATACATACACACACACACACGGGAAATAAGAGGGGACATTAGTCCAAAAATTGTGCTTGGGGAAACAAATCAGTCATTTATAAAGTTATGTATTAATGACTTAGAATATGTCCACATACATTTAAAAATCAAAATATACAGTGTCTAAAAATTAAACCTACAAAAACACAAGAGCTACCTGAAGAAAATCACTGCAGAACTTAAAAAAAAAAACCTGAATGGGAAGAGGAATAGTCCATCTTATTTGTACTACAGACTCAATAATGGAAAGGTGTTTATTCATAGTTCCAAGCAAAATTACACAGGATATTTGTGAGAGAAGAGGGAAAATGACAATTACAGAATTATTTTTAAATTAAATACAATAAAAACTGTCATACATGGAACCAAGTGGGATTTAGTCCTGGAATACAAACATGATTTGACATATAGAAATCAATAAATATAATGTACACTACAGCAACAAAATGAAAGGAAAAACCACATACATGATTATCTCAACTGATGTAGAAAAAGCATTTGACAAGGTTCAATAAACTTTTGTGACAAAAACACACAACTAGGAATGGAAGAAAACTACCTCAACATAATAAAAGCCATATATGAACATTCTACAACTAATACCATAAAAGTAAAAGACTGCAAGTAAAAAAGTAAAAGACTGCAAGCTTATTCTCTAAGATGAAAAACGAGGATGCTCACTTTTGCTACATGCTGAATATGGTATTGGAGTTATAGACAGAAATTTAGACAAGAAAAAAAAAGATAAAATTGGAAAGAAAAATTATCTGTTTGCAGATGACATAATCACATATGTAGGACACTCTAAAAACTTCATACAAAGAGAAAAAACTGTTAGAATAAATGAATTCAACAGGTTGCAGGATATGAAGTCAACATATAAAAATCAGTTGCATTTTGGGGTACCTGGGTGGCTCAGTCAATTATGTGCCTGACTCTTGATTCTGGCTAAGGTCATGATCTCAGGGTTGTCAGATTACACCCTGTGTTGGGCTCTGTGCTGGGCATGGAGACTGCTTAAGATTCTTTCTCTCCCTCTCCCTCTAACCCTCATCCTCACTCCCTCTCCAAAAGGGAAAAAAAAAAAAAAAAAAAGATCAGTTGCATTTCTACACATTAACAATGAGGAATAGGAAAAGGAAATTAGGAAAACAATTCCATTTACAATAGAATTAAAAAGAATAAAATACTTAAGAATTAACTAAAGAGGCAAAAGACTTACACACAGCTACAAAATGTTGCTGAAAAAAATTAAAGACATAATGGAAAGACATCTTGTGTTCAACGGACTGGAAAACTTAATACTGTTAAGAGTGTGATACTACCCAAAAGGATCTATGATATGATTTGATATAATATCAAAATTCCAAAAGCCATTTTTTTCAGAAACTGAAAAATCCTAAAATTCATATGGAATCTCAAGGGACCCAAAGAGACAAAACAATCTTGTAAATGAAGAATAAACTTGGGAGGACACACACTTCCTGATTTTAAACTTACTACAAACCTAAAGCAATCAAAACAGTGTGGTAGTGGAATATAGACACATAGACCAATGAAATAGAACAGAGAACCTGAAATAAACCCTCACATATCCTATCAAATGATTTTTTGCCAAGGGTATCAAGACCTTTCAATGAAAAAAGACCAGTCTTTTCAACAAATGGTACTGGGAAAACTACACTACATGCAAAAGAATGAAGCTGGATCCTTGTCTTACTCTATATTAAAAAATCATGGATCAAAGTACTAAACACAAGAGCTAAAACTATTAAAAAAAAAAAAAAAGCACACACAAGCTTCACAGCACAGGATTTGGCAGTGACTTCTTGAATAGGATACCAAAAGCATAGGCAACAAAAGAAAAAAGATAAACTGACTAGATGAAAATTAAAAACTTTTGTACACCAAAGGACACTATCAAGAGTATGAAAAAATGGGATGCCTGGGTGGCTCAGTTGGTTAAGCAGCTGCCTTCGGCTCAGGTTATGATCCCAGCGTCCTGGGATCGAGTCCCACATCCGGCTCCTTGCCCGGCAGGGAGCCTGCTTCTCCCTCTGCCTCTGCCTGCCACTCTGCCTGTGCCCGTTCGCTCTCTCTCCCTCTCTCTCTGACAAATAAATAAATAAAATCTTAAAAAAAAAAAAAAAGAGTATGAAAAAATAACCCACAGAACAAGAGAATATAATTGCAAAATCATTCTGATAAAGCATCCATATCCAGAATATATAAAGAATTCTACCACAAAGAAAAACAATCCACCTAATTTAAAAATGAGCAAAAAAACTAGAATAAATATTTCTCCAAAGTGGATATACAAATGGCCAGTAAGTACCTGAAAAGATGTTCAACATCACTAGTCATTAGGGAAATGCCAATCAAAACCACTTTACATCCATTAGGATAGCTATTTAAATAAACACACACAATGGCTCGGAAAAGAACAAGTGTTGACGAGGATGCTGAGAAACTAGAACCCACATACATTGCTGGTGGTGGTGTCGCTGCTAAAGAAAACAGTATGGTGGTTCCTCACAACACTGAACAGAGCATCACCATCACAAGACCTAGCAACTCCTCTTCTGAACTGAACGAGTATGGATTTGAAAAGTATTTGTACACCACTGTTCAGAGTGGCATTTTTCACAATAGCCAAAATGTATAACTTGAGTTGTCAAGTGTCCATCAACAGATGAATGGATAAAGAAAAAGGAGTATGTACATGCAAGAGAATATTATTCAGTCTTAAGAATGAATGACGTTATGCTAAAACTTGCTAAAACACAGATAAACCTTAAAATATTATACTAAGTTAAGTAAGTAAGTATTAGGTTCTTCTCCAGGTCCACTGATCACTAAAATATTACATATCTAGACCACAATAATCTGTTGCAGAAATATCATCAAGTGTCACTTTATAATTACACCTTTAGTCCTTAATGACTAAAAAAGAGTTCTTTCTTAATTTGCTGTAACAATATTCACTGTCTTTAACAAAAGTTGAAGGGGCACATGGGTGGCTCAGCTGGTTAAGAACCTGCCTTGGGCTCAGGTCTTTGTCCCAGGGTACTAGGACTGAGTTGGGTTCCTGGCTCAGTGGGGAGCCTGCTTCTCCCTCTCTCTGTGCCCTTAACCCCTGCTTGTGCTCTCATGCGTGCTTTCTCTCCCAAATAAATAAATAAAATCTTTAAAAAGCAAAAGTTGTATGCTACTTAATTTTCTTGTAGTTTCGGAATTTTTTGCGAGGAAAAGTTTCCCTTTAAGAATAACATACTTGGGGCACCTGGGTGGCTCAGTGGGTTAAGCCTCTGCCTTGGGATCAGGTCATGATCTCAGGGTCCTGGGATCAAGCCCCAAATCGGGCTCTCTGCTCAGCAGGGAGCCTGCTTCCCCCTCTCTCTCTGCCTGCATCTCTGTCTACTTGTGATCTCTCTCTCTGTGTCAAATAAATAAATAAAATCTTTAAAAAAAAAAAAATAACATACTTAATTATTTCATTATTTAATCCCTTTCTTCAGGTACAAAATGTAAAATAAAATGGTTTCCCTTAAAAGATTCATTTTTGTGTTAATACATAATAGATTTTGAATGTTAAGGCAATTACATATTCTAGGGAATAAGGAAAACACCATAAATATGATCTATAGTTTCATCATATGACTTTGAAAAAAACAGACCAAAATAATAGCATGGTGCCATTTAACACACTGGAACAGTTTACCAACTACACACTGTTTCAAAAGTTAAATATCTTACCGAGTATTTATATTGCCTTGATAATAAGATTCAATCTTAGCAATGACAATTTAGGGAAGAAATAAAACCTACATTCGATATATACAAAGCCATTTTACATTAAACGGCAATGTATAACTTTATCCATACATCACCATGCTACTTCCTTCTTTAACATTCCTCTGAGCCTAAAGATGTTTTCTAAATCATAAACTAATAATTTTGGCAGATGGATCTGATGTGTCAGCTCCTAAATGATAGTCTTTCATGAATTAGTCACACAGACCTCTCCTAGCTTTGAAAAATTCTGAAATCTATTCTAGGAATATTGAGTTAGTTTCTACTGCACGTTCTACTGTTTCTACATTCTCTGGCATGTGACTGAGAAATCTTCTATGTTTAAAATACATAATGTTCACAGCAATGTGGTAACATAGCAAATACTATAAGGTATCTGAAATGATGATGAAGAAACCAAATTCAATTACAACTTTAAGCACCTGCCATTATACCACTGTACATAATTCTAACTAAAGAAATAATGGGTTTTCTGTTCTGTTCCATTGATCTATATTTCTGTTTTTGTGCTGGTACCAAACTGTCTTGATGATTACAGCTTTGTAATATACCTTGAGGTCTGGAATTGTGATGCTTCTAGCTTCGTGTTTCTTTTTCAAAATTGCTTTGGCAAAAACTTCTGCACAATGAAGGAAACAATCAACAAAACTAAGATAACCTACAGAATGGGAGAAAATATTTGCAAATGACATATCTGATAAAAGGTTAGTATTCAAAATCTATAAAGAACTTATCAAACTCAACATCCCCCAAATAAACAGTCCAATTAAGAAATGGGTAGAAGACATGAACAGACATTTTTCCAAAGAAGATATCCAGATAGATAACAGATACATGAAAAGATGCTCAACAACACTCATCATCAGGGAAAGACAAATCAAAACCATGATGAGATACCACCTCACACCTGTCAGAAGGGCTAAAATTAGTAACACAGGAAACAGTGGATGTTGACGAGGATGCAGAGAAAGGGGAATCCTCTTACACTGTTGGTAGGAATGCAAACTACTGCCAACCACTCTGGAAAACAGTGTGGAGGGTCCTTAAAGTTAAAAATAGAACTACCCTGTTACCAGGTATTTACCCAAAGAATACAAAAATACAGATTTGAAAGGACACATGCTGCACCCTGATGTTTAGAGCAGCATTAACAGTAGCCAAACTAGGGAGAGAGCCCAAATGTCCATTGACTGATGAATGGATAAAGAGATGCCACACACACACACACACACACACACACACACGAATATTACTCAGCCATCAAAAAGAATGAACTCTTACCATCTGCAAAGACATGATTGGACCTGGAGTATATTATGCTAAATGAAACAAATCAGAGAAAGACAAATACCATATAATCTCACTCATATGTAGAATTTAGGAAAGAGGGCAGGTGAACATATGGGAGAGGGAAAAGAAAAAAAAAGGAAAGAAGGAAACAAACCATAAGAGACTCAACAATACAGAACAAACTGAGGGTTGAGAGTGGGATGTGGCTGGGCATGAGCTAAATGAGTGTTGGATGTTAAAAAGAACGTTTGTTGTGATGAGCACTAGGTGTTATATATAAGCAATGGATCACTAAATTCTACACCTGAACCAATTTTACCATATATGTTAACTAATTTGAATTTAAATAAAAACTTGAAATTTAAAAAATGGTATTTGGTGTTACATGAACTGACTCAAATGAGAAAACCAACTTCTAATCAAATTATATATATAGTATTATTAACCCATTTGTTTTTGAAAGACAAAATTCAACTTAACAGCATTTTACACAGTATTCATGAATCTGGAAGGACTACTTTGATTTTAAGATATACATATTCCACATTTTACTGTTTTTGAAATTAAGGCATAGCTCATAAGCAGTTCACATCAAAAGTGATTTATCACTATTTGGAATATCAAGTGACAATATATTAGTGGTAGTCTGCCTGTAAAGTATGTGACCTTACTTGTGTAAAACTTTTCAGTCTTTAAACTCTTAAACTCTTAAAAATTAGAACTTTTGTTTTTGTAGTTTTTATCTATTGACATTTACTGTATTAAGAATTAAAACTAAAACAAACAAACAAACAAAGAATTAAAACTCAGAAGTTAGGACATACAAGTAGATATGCCATTACTTGTCAGAACAGTGCTATTACACTGCATGTAGCCTGTAGAAATTTGCTTATACCCTGATGAGAGAGTTAGAGTGAAAAACACAAGTATAAGTATTAAGAGATCTCTGGATCTCTAATACTAAATTAAGAAGTTGGGAGAAACTTTAATCAGGAAAGGACTTGAATCATGAGGCTAACAAAAATCAAAAAAGAGCAAAGGTTCAGGGAGAATTTTTTTTTTAGAAGATTTTATTTTTAAGTAATCTCTACACCTAACACAAGGCTTGAACCCACAACCCCAAGATCAAGTGTCACATGCTCTATGGACAGAGTCAGCTGGGCCCCCCAAGGAGAATATTTATTACAGCAACAGAAGAGGCTTGGGTTTTTTATTTTTGTTGTTGTTACTTTGAAAATCTGTGAATTACTAATCTTTTTATTTTATTTTATTTATTTATTTGACAGAAATTTATTGTTTATATATATTATATATTTATATATATTTATATTTAAATATATTATATATTATTAATATATTCTATATTGTCTATGTATTAATATATAATATTTATTTATTATTATTATCCAATATTTTATTTATTTGAAAGAGAGATGTTGAACAAGCAGAGGGAGTGGCAAGCAGAGGGAGAGAAGCAGGCTCCAGCTGAGCAAGGAGCCAAATGCAGGACTCAATCCCAGGACCCTGGGATCACGACGTAGGCCCAAGGCATCACTTAAAGGAGTAGTATTTCATTCCTTTTCATCAATTTAAACCATAGAGTATTTTCATCAAAAAGTCAAGTATATGAGAAAATACATATTCTAATTATTTCAAGGCCTAATATTGTAGCCTTGGAATATTTATTCTACCACAATTTCTACAATCACAAAAATTCAAATCTTATGAACTCATCTTGATCATCTAAAAAAAAAAAACACTAAATAGAAATCACATTACTTTAGTACAGAATTGTGGTCCATATAATACAATACAAAAGGTATATCATAATGAAAAATTTCATTAGCTCAGAATTAGGAGCTTTTGGGAGGAATCTGAAATTTATTTCTGCCTAATAAACATTTTATCCCAGGACATTCCAGATAGAAATTGTTAACAGCATAAACTCTAGAATTAGAGATCAGAAAAAACTCTGAATCTAGACTAATTCCATTCACTGACTAGGATAAATGAGAAAACTGAGACCCAAACTATAAATCAAGTGAAATGTTAAAAGTACTTTTGAGAAATATTTCATTGAAACTTAAGGTCTTTTATGGTGACCAGTAATATGTATTTATATGTACTTACACACAATTCCTATTTTTTCAAACTAATTTCAAAAGATATTCTACTAAAATCTATTTTGTTGGGCTGATTTGAATGAATATAGATGAAATACTGTACCTAAAATTTGTAATGTATTAAGAAATATGTAATCCAAAACATTTATTAATTCTTAAGAGGTCAACCAGCCAATAAACCCCAAAAGTCAGATTTCACTGTATTCATACTTTTTAATAAGAAGTATAAGCATTTGTCTACCCTGCTCAAATATAATACAAATTCCTATAAGACTCCCAGTTCCAAATGATTAAGAAATGTGGACTGGACTATGTTCTATTTCAGAACTTTAAGCCCTATGTCTAACCAAACAGTAAAAGGATAACATGCCGTTTTCTACTAATTAACCACTTATTCCATAATTAAATCAATAGGTCCTACATTATAAAATAAACATAAGATTTTCATCTAGGGATTTACTGGAATAATTTTATAACATAGCTACAAAATAAAAAATTCTACATGAAAAGGTTCCATCCAATTAGATAATTTATATTTTAGTAAACGATCTTAAAGGGCAAATTATATAATCCTCAAAGATTTATTACATTAAGAAGTTTTTATCAAAAAAATATTAAGCTTGTCAAAAATTTACATTGAAAACAACTGTTTAACTGAACATCGGGCAGAAATATAATCACTGTCAAATCTTGAAACAAATTAAATTAGTAACTTCTACCATTAAATCACCACCATTAAAAAATATCAGAATCGGGGTATCTGGATGGCTCAACCGGTTGTCTAACTCTTGATTTCCGCTCAGATCATGAGCTCAGGGTAATTAAACTGAGCCCCATGTAGGACTCCATGGTGCATGTGGAGGCCGCTTAAGATTATTTCTCCTTTGAAAGTTAAAAAAAAAAGATTCTCCTCCTCTCCCTTTGCCCCTCCCCCTATGCATGCACTGGCTCTAAAATAAATAAAAATAAATTTAAAAGATCAGTATTAATTTTTAAATAGCAATACCTCATTCTAAACCCTTCCAACTAGATGGGTTTTGGAGTTCAAAATTTAATTTTATAAAGTTACATAGGGCATATTATAGTAATAGTTGAATATGGTGACATAGTGCATATATCACATGTGTATTACATGTAAAAGTATCTACGTTGTATGTGGAGTTTAGAGCAGCATCCTAAAATTAAGCACATTAATATTTCTCTCACAAAACAAGATTATTCAGTTCATATTAGATTTTACTTTTTAAAAAGTTCATTTAGTCAGGTTTCCTAGTGAATCATTAAAATATTCTGTTAGTACAAAAGTATCTGGGTTTCAGAACTGCGGATAAAGAAGAGTATACTGATAGGTATTTATCTGGCCAACAATAACACAGAGTAGAAACATATAACAACATTTATGGTATATGACCTAAAAACTAAAAGTTAATTTCTTTTTTGTTTTTTTAAAGATTTTAAATATTTATTTGTCAGAGAGAGAGAGAGAGTGTGTGAGCACAAGCAGGAAGAACAGCAGGCAGAGGGAGAAGCAGGCTCCCTGCTGAGCAAGGAGCCCAATGCGGGGCCTCAATCCCAGGACCCTGGGATCATGACCTGAGCCAAAAGCAGACGCTTAACTGAGTCAACCAGGCATCCCAATTTCTTGTTAATTTCTGAAATACTAAAGATAACTTTTTCCTGAAATTTTTCTTTTTTCAATTTTTTTTTTTTTAAACTTTATTTGGCATGCCTGAGTGGCTCAGTGGGTTAAGAGTCAGCCTTCAGAGGGCACCTGGGTGGCTCAGTGGGTTAAGCCTCTCCCTTCCGCTCGGGTCATGATCTCAGGATCCTGGGATCTAGGCCCCGCATCGGGTTCTCTGCTCATCGGGGAGCCTGCTTCCTCCTCTCTCTCTGCCTGCCTCTCTGCCTACTTGTGATCTCTCCCTGTCAAAAAAATAAACAAAATCTTTAAAAAAAAAAAAAAAA
>RCUC01123714.1:0-55074 GCA_003697995.1 Taxidea taxus jeffersonii
TTAGATAAAAAATAGAGGGTATCAAAGACTCTTTGATGTCTCCCCTCCCTGGAGCTTAGAGTTCTATGGCTGGTAAAATAAGTAAGTTCCACTCCTGATGAAAAGACACTTGGCTTCGTTTTCACTGAAGTGCTCTCTAAGCTGTTATTTTAATTTTTTGTTGTCTTTGGAAAGTCCTTCTTTGTTTTTGGTTTTCTTTGTTTGTTTGTTTGTTTTGGTATAGTCTTCTTGACTTAATTTGTCTCACTGTAAAGTAAGCGACTGTCTTGCAGAATTATGGTATTAGGGACTAGGGCTGTAGGAAAGTGAAAAGACAGGCAGACTCACATATTTTTTGCATTTACTTGGGGGAAATCAATAATAAATAAATAAACAGGCATACATACGCACACACGCAATTTGCCCCAGTGGTTTACAAAATACCCTCTTACTTCTTAGAATTATTTAACCATAGCTTTAGAAACACCCAAATCACTTGGGATTCTGTTCTTAAATAAAATGTGGATGATCTGTTATGTTCTTCAAATTAAAAGTCCGGCAGAATTGATCTCATCTACTTGTTGACAGTGGTAGCATGTGTGGGACACAATTGCTAAGGACTGTCTTCCATTTTGTCATGCCTGAACACATTAACTAGGCTACAACATAATGTAAAATTGAGAGACTCTTTTTTCCTCAAAGACTGTAAGCTATTTGTGACTTTCCTGAGCCAATTATTAGCAGGCAGCTTAAAAATTATTTGGTGTTATATGATAGACAGGCATTTGATTTGTAACATTTCCAAAGCAAACTGGCTTCTCTTCTGTATAATCCAGTGAAGGATGATATACAAGAAGAGTCCTTGGGCTGAAAAACTTCCTTGAAACTATCTGCTGTAAAGGACTCCTTTGAAAACCTGCTAGCCTTGGTCTCACTAATTATCATTACATTTCTATTTGTACATTAAAGATCAAGATAAACTTTGGGGGTTCTACACAAGAGTACAAGGACATCAGTGATCCATGTCACTTTACCAGGAAACAAATCCTCCTTCTCCTTATTTGTGTAAGGTGGCAGCAACCACAAATTTAACTGAAGCCTCTTCTGACTTAGGAGATAAACTTAGCCACATAATCCCTAGTGTTTTAGACCTTCCTCTTGACTGAAAATACCCAGAGATTTTCTGCTTCTAGAATGATCTCCTATCAGAGCCTTCTCAAATGCATATACATTTCTCTCCATCACTGCAATGCTCAAACCAACCACCCTCCTTCTACTCTAAAAGGAGATACAATTTCATGACTGCCAAGCTCTTACTCAGGAGTTTCTCTTGCCTTGCCCTGACCTCCTTGAAACCCATTTACAAAACAAAGACTCACAACTCTTTGTAAATGATCCTATTTTAAGAACTCAAAAAGAAGGTTATAAAGCTGGATATGTAGTCATAACACATTCAGACTTGCTTCTATCCAGTCCTTTCTCAGAAGATGATTCTGTATAAGTTAATGAACTTGTAGAACTTACTAGGGTCTGCCAGTTAATAAAGATAAGAGGGTATCTCTCTATATAGATAGTAGATATGCTTTGGTGGTAATCAATGATTTAGATATGATTTAGAAGCAACATGGCTTCTTAAATTCCCTTGTGTGTGATTATGAGTATGTTTATGCCAATGTCTGTCTATCTATGTAGATAGACATCTTCGATGCCAAAAGCCAAATACTGTATCTATAAATAATATCAGATGGTACTTCCTTCAATGACCAAGGACTTTCATAGCCCATGGACTGCAAAGTAAGCCACTGGCTCCATTGCCTCTGCTTGCTTTATACACTGAAAGGTGTAAGAGTGGAACAGCATTATAATTAAAATCCTCAAATAATTGAAGTCTGCCCCATGGAAGAGTAGTCAGATTTATTCTGAAGTCTTCAGAAAGCAGATCAGAAAGGTCTTATTGCAATTAACATGGGATAGAATTTGATTGATATAAAGAAAAAGCAAATAATTAACACTGGTGAACCTGCAACTGAACAGACTATGGTGGCAAGGGCCAACATTTCTGGGGACATTTCACCAGAAATTACATGTTCGCCTCTAGAGAATGTTATGGAGGAGTATTCCTGCAAGCAACAGACATAGAACCAAATGTTCCATAGGGTCCCTTCCAACTCCAAGACTAGGTGTCTACAAGGAACTGACCTAGGGGCTCAACATGACTCTGTAAGTAGAAAATCTGATTCTTGGCTCACGTGCCTCTTTCCTCATCTCTGCAGTTTAGTACATTTAGATTAGTATCATGGAAATATTTATAAGATAGAACTCAGCAAATACCACAAATCTGAGCTTTTCTGTTTCAAAGAGCAGATTTATCAGAATAACATTAACCACTGTTATTGTGGGCAGGTGTGGTCATATGGAAATCAGTCTTCAAGTGGAAGATTGCCTGATAAAGTGGCTAAGATAGTGGTGATGCTTCTTTCTCCCCCCGCAACTTGACAAAAAAACCCATACTATTCTCTTACCAAGAAGCATTGTCTCAGGGAATAGAAACCTCTAGGGCACTAAACAAAGACACATTTTAAATGCTGTGGAGAAAGCGAATGACTAATAATGACTAATAATTTAGAAACCCATCCTTTTATAAGGTAGTTTCTAATAAAAATTGCTTTCAATAAAATTAAGGGACAGTTCAATCTGATCTGTCAATAAATAGATCATTAATCATTACTGTTCATGATAAATCCCTGTGATTTTTAGTATATAACTCAGAAACAGCTCAAAGAATTAAGTGGTATTGTTACAACAAATCTTAAATATGGCTTGTCATTGTTTACATTTTTAAGACAAAGACAGAGAAAAAGAGAATGTTGAATCCTGCCTCATTCTAACAATGTTATTTGTTTAAAAATATTTTCCAGAAGTTACAATATATTTGTTTTGATTAATGTATAAAATAACAGTTTTAATGATATCTCACACACACACAAAAGTTAATGCTTATAGATAGCTTCATGCTCACGGGCAATAAAAAGCTACATATCTATTTATATGCAATATTTCTGAGGCAGAAAAGCATAATAGGGTTTTCTATAGCATAGTTTCAGGCTTAAAATACATTACATTAGGATAAAATTCTGTGTGGGAAGTAGAATGAAATTTAAATTCAAGGAGAAAAGGAACTGATGTAAAATTTCCAACTGTTAACTTATTCTTGTGTGTATGTGTGTGTTTTACACTGAGGATAGTGAATATCACATTGCTGAAGTATTAAGATTCCTCTGGATACAGGGTAAGAATTTTATTTTAAAATGGTTAATACTGACCACACGTCAGAAATGATATCCTTGTCAGTTCGGTGAGTGAGATGGGGGATAGGTATGTCTGCCCCACTTTTGTAATAAATCCCAAAGCAGAGGGGAGCACGATGAAAGCCATCCCTAGCAACTTAGCAATACTTCTGTGTGCCTGTACCTCCGTTGGAGCAGAGGAGCCTCTCAATAAAGTCCTGGCTTGATTGATGAGTCTAGCTAAGGACCTCGGAGAGATGGAGTCCTTAGCTCAAAACACAATTGGAAGACTCAGTGGCTGAGGCCAAAAATGATGTCAGCCAGCCACGCGGTTCTTGTCTTCTTCCCTCCCTGCTGCAGCCTGGCAGGAGAAAGGCTTGCCTGGCATAGGAAGCAACAATTCAGATGATGCAGTATGAGATAGCCTCAAAGTTTTTCTGAGTCCCAAACCTATGAGAATGGGATTCAACACAAGGATGGCTATATTTGATGTAGCCAGGGATACATAAGGGGCACCGGTATTTCTTCTGGGGAACTTGGAATGAGAAACCTGGATTTTCCAAGGCAAACCTTAGAAAACATACGGTGGGTTCAAGGTGTTGGGATAAGGGAAATCTCTTTGGCTTGTTTCTCTTAATTTTCCACTCTTATTCTGACGTCTCTCTGTAAAAAATAAAAAGAAGGGTTTTTTGCAGAAAAGAAGAGGAGCATTCTTGGCTTAACTTTTCTTTCTGCTGGAAACTAGAATTCTGGTTTGCTCATCTTGGCCTTAATGTTTAGAGCAAGTCCCAGTGAGGAGAGGACTGTGGTTGTGCAGGGCGTCCTGCAACCGGGTGGGGAGTCTAATTTTGGGGGCTCAGTATCTGGAAGTCAGTGTGGCTATGGATAGGAGCCTTGCTCTGCAATGCAGCTTCATTGGCAATACAGCTGAGAGTTTGCTTTCCAGCTATCTGCTTTTGGTGCTTCTCAGTCTGACAGGGAAAGGGGGTCCCTAAAACCTCCAAATAAGGGTCCGCCTATGGAATCCAAGTAAGAGGTAAATGAGGCTGGTCCAAGATCATTTTTTTCAGGATCTGGAAAGGATGAAGTTATCGTCAAGATTTTCAGACCAGCGAGGTAAGAAAGATGAGAATGAGGAGAAAGAAGGGAAGAATTTTGAAATGCAAACCAGTGAAAGGCTTTTCCCCCAACCTCTTTTTTTTTTATCCGAAGGTTCCCTATCTCTGTAGGCTGGCAGTGTGGCATATGTTTTAAAGCCTGACCTGACCTATCATGAGGCTTCCACTGTGAAATGCTAGAAGATGACCAAGATCACCAGGTAGTTGTAACATACTGGAGATTCCTCTCATCTGTGTGTCTATTCTATATATATACAAATAGGTAGCTTTCAGGACATAAATGCAAATTATTGCTGATTGAGAAAACCTGGGCCATTGGCAGCTGACTTTTTGAATTCACTGTTGTTCATCTCCCAGATTGGTAGGTTTATATCTCTAGTAATGTGGTCCAAACATGTATGTCTATCATTCTCTTCGAAATGTGTCTGCCACTGTGGATATAGGAACTCTTATAAGCACACATTCCAGAGGATAAGTTCTAGCAGAACTTTAGACTGCCTTAGATTATGAACTCTTTAAGGACAGAAACCATGACCTGATAAACTTGATACTCAGTATCAGGAACTAGACTTCATGTGAGGGATTTAAGATCACTCCTGGTAGATTTGGGTTGTTTGTTTTTCATTTGCTCATTCACTCATTCACTCAGCAAGTATTTTTTCAGGGTCCACCATGCACCCTGTGCTTATCACAAATTGTGGAAATAGTCATGAATGTCTCCCATCTTTGTATCTGCTTCCCCTTCCTATGGCCCCTTTGTAACGTGGCTTTGAAGCTTTTTCCATGAAAAGAAAAGAAAGTATTTCTCCACTCCTTTAATCTGGGCTTGGGCATTGATTTGGCCAATGGGGATATTAGCATGTTTGATGCAATCAGGGCCAAGGAAAGTGGTTGATCATTGGAGTTTACCCTCCCTGGTTGCTCTTGGGAACTCTTTGACCATCACCCTATGAATGATCTCAGGTGTATCTGCCAGATGAAGAGCACACGGCTATCTCCATTTCTCTTGCTGACAGTGAGCCAACCCCCATATCTCTGAGTGGACAAGTGGCCATATGCTGCCAGCAAATGCATAAATGAACCCAGTGGGCACCATGATGAGCAGAGAAAAACTGTCTCATCAAAGTTACTTTTAGATTGTTGTCCCACAGAACCATAAGAAAATAAATAAGTGGTTTTCTGTTTAAGGTCACTAAGTTTCAGAGATGGTTCTTTAGACAGCAAGAGCTAACTGACCTAGTGCTGGAAATTCAACAATAAATAAAGCAGAAAATATCCTTGCTCTCATAAAATAACCTTTCCTTTGTGGGAGAATGATAGATGATAGATAAGTAGATAGGTAGATGATAGATAGAGGAAGGAAGGAAAGAAGAAAGGGAGGGAGGGGGGAAGGAAATATCAGCTATGGTAGACAGAGACTTGAAATGGGGCAATGTAACAGCAAGTGCCTGGAGAACTACTTACCACTGAGTAGTCAGTTGCCAAACTGTGGAAAGAACCAAGATGCCCTCCAACAGATGAATGGATAAAGAATATAAGGTCCATATATACAATGGAGTATTATGCCTCCATCAGAAAGGATGAATACCCAACTTTTGTATCAGCATGGATGGGACTGGAGGAGATTATGCTGAGTGAAAAAGTCAAGCAGAGCCAGTCAATTATCATATGGTTTCACTTACTTGTGGAGCATAAGGAATAACACGGAGGTCATGGGGAGATGGAGATGAGAAAGGAGTTGGGGAAAAATGGAGGGGGAGATGAAGTATGAGAGACTGTGGACTCTGAGAAACTGAGGGTTTTGGGGGGGGTTGCATGTGCCTGGTGGTGGGTATTATGGAGGCACGTATTGCATGGAGCACTGGGTGTGGTGCATACATAATGAATGCTGGAACACTGAAGAGAAATAAAATAAAATAAAATAAAATGAAAAAAAAAAAGACTGAGTAGTCAGGAAGGCTTTTCTGATAGTGATTTTAAAGCTGAGATCTGAATGGCACAAAGGAGCAAGTCAAGACTAGCAGTAAGAGTTTCCTAGTCTGGTTTCTTTGAACAATCATGTTAAACAGGGACTTTATTTCTGGCATATATTGGGATGGTTTCTAATGAGCATAAGGCAATGGCTTTCAAGACAACTTCCTAGAACATTTTAGAATTTTCAAATCTGAAAATGCATGGTATCTTCACTCTGCTGGGACAAAATGGTCAGAGAGGAATAGAGAGGACACAATTCTCCTAGATGTGAGTGAATATCTTGCAAGAGGTATCCCCAAAGCCTTTGTGCAAAGTTTAGCTCCCACATGCAGGATTTCAACCAACTGCCCATTAATTCTCTGCCTAATAACAGTGGCCAAGGCTGTCAAGATGATACCCAGCCTATGTCCCTAGACCTAAGGGAAAGGTTAAAAGGAGAAATATGCAAGGAAAAATGGGATACAGTGGGAAGAGTTTTTTGGGGTACCTACCATATAGCTCCACACCAAGAAAGCAAATTAGGAAACTTACTCTAAAGAACAAGAATAATATTTATCAAAAGGAATAATACCAACTTTCTTGTAGAACCGCAAACTATAGCTTGGTTAGAATATAGAAAAGTCTGTGTTTCATGGATTAAAAGAGAATCATGGAAAAATGGTGGGAAATACTGAAAAGCAACAGCAAATACATGTATACATACAAATGCACAAATGAATATTTTTAGCTAATCAGTCTTTTCAGACATCTGCTATATAAAACAAAATTAGAGTAAAATTTGCCATGATATAAAGGAAGGAGGAAAAGAAGGAAGAAAACAGAAGCACAGAGAAGAGAAAGGGAAGGTAACGGTGAGGAGCTACCAAGTTCAAGTTAAATGAGTATGCACGCTTGTATAAGGTTGGAGTGAAAAACAAAGACAGCAAACCATAAAGTCCTACTGGAGACAGCCTGCTGTTCCAGGCTGGAAGACTTTTTGGATAATGACACCCGAAAGTTTCAGAAGTAAGCCATTGCTTCTCCAGCAAGGTTGCTCTTTGCTGCTGATGTCACTTTTACTTGACTGCAATTCCCATTCATTCTTAAATGCCTAGAAAGTTCAGCCTCGGGTGCCTGGGTGGCTCAGTGGGTTAAGCATCTGCCTTCAGCTCACGTCATGATCTCAGGGTTCTGGGATGGAGTCCCACATCGGACTCTCTGCTCAGCAGGGAGCCTGCTTCCCCCAACCCCCACCTGCCTCTCTGGCTACTTGTGATCTCTCTCTGTCAAATAAATAAATAAATTCTTTAAAAAAAAAAAAAGTTCAGCCTTGAGAAGAAAACAAAATCAGCACTTTACCCCCATCAATTGTTTTTAAGTTATTTTCACCTAAATTTGTTTAAAGTTAAAGTTGCATTAATTTTAAAGGCTTGGCAGTGATGTGAACTTTAACATTTCATAGTTGTTAACTAGAGAGCCCCGCCAAATTCAAATTTTTTTTTAAAGCAAAATTCATGGTGGTCAGTGTAAGAATATAGACACTGCCTAGGCACATAGTCTAGTCTTATTGAGAAATCTTTAAAATTGCTTCAGGGTTTTGGCTGAGAGGTACCTTCATGGGGAATTTGTGCAATTAAAAACCTGAAAAGGGACACACACACAAAAACCATTCCTTCCTGCAGCTGGTTTTGAAGGATGTCAGGAAAGACCACGGAGTGATGTCAGCTGTTGAGACCATCAGTGCAGAGAAGTGAGGAAAGCTAGGTCAGCAGCAGCTGCATGGTGGAAAGGACACTGCAGCAAGGCTTCCTGCCTTCAGAGTGTTCTTTCCAGTAGGCTCCTGTCCCCACCATGGGGGTTCCTTCTTCTTGAGGACCCCACTATATCCATGGCCTCAAGAAGAAGGAACTAACATGTGGGTATCTTAGGACAAATACTTTAAGGGTGATGGTTGCCTGTGGTCATGACAGTGCTTTTCCAAGTTGAGAAAATGATGTCACCATAAGAAACAGCTCTTGTTTTCTTACCACTTTAAGGTCATGCTTGCTTGGGACTGATTTTTTAATGACCACATTAGTCTCTTATAACCATGATCATCAGACTCATCATCCCCATGGAGTGGAGGCTCGGGCCAGCTGGATGCCCCAAGTGAATACCAAGGACCGCAGGCCCACTGTGCAGTGTGTGGGCCGGCTCCATGCAGACAACATGAACATAGAATAATGAACCTTCCCTGACACACACCCACTGCCGCATCTTCCTCCTTCTCTTCTGTGGGAGACATCCAAGTAGCAACAGGCTACACTGAGGGAGTGTACTTTGCAGAAGGGACTCTGCTTCCCTATACAGATGACAGCTGTACCAAACCAGCCATTTGACCAGCTTCAAAAGGTGTTGAGGAAGTCCCCTTCCCCCAGTGATACAGGGGCTCGCACAGAGTGGGAGCTCAGTTATTATCTGTTGACCGAGGAGATGAAAGAGTTGGCTGGGAGGACGAGAGCTTGCAAACTAGATAACTTCCCAGAGGGTCATGGAAAGGGGCTGGTTTGGTGGATTCTGCAGGCAGGAATGAGGGGGCCAGCCCTGCACACAGGTGTGAGTATGTCCAGAGAAATGTACCATGTACTTACCTCAGTAAGACTCGTTTGCTCAACTGTAAAAAGGGAATACTGATATAGATACCTTTTGTGGGCTTTGAGGGGGGAGAGCAAGGGTTTAATGAGACAATGGATATGAAAATATCTTGCAGATTTACAGCACTCAGTGAGTGTTATTTCCAGTTAACCAATGGCAAATTGAGACTCAGAAATGTGAATTAAGTTCTCCAGCATCACATAGCTAGCAAGAGGCAGTGTCAAAATGGAACCCAGTTCTTCTTAATTCAGCACCCTTTCCACTAAAGCTCATTCCCTTTTCCCCCTGCCAAGAACAGAAAGTATCAGAAGTCTCATGGTGTTGTTTCTTTTGTAACTAGACGCAGCAAGGTAGCTATTCCAAGTTCCCCAGGGAGAGAATCTATCTAAATGTTCTGAGACAGAAGGATTGAGAGGAGGTGGGGCGGGGGGGTGGGGGCTGTGGATAAGCCGGAATTCTAGAGCTTGACTGGTTGGACACATGGGCCCTACCACTTGTAGCTCTGTGTGATGTCCAGCAAATCACTTAATGTCTCTAAATCTCATTGTCCTGAGGGCTTTCTTCTGTAAAATGGAGATGATGATAATATCTACCTTATCATTGTGGAAATTAAAAGATAAGATCTGGATGAAACAGCACAGCACCTAGTTCATAGCAATAACTCAGTCAATGCTATCTGTCATTACAATCAAGGCTATAATTTCTCGCATATTCCAGCTGTGGAATGGGGCTAGTGATTTAATTCAGCTGGTTACAGCAAAGTCTGGATCAACCCAACTCTTCCCTCTCATCCCTCCACTCAAGGCACACACACAATTATTTTGTTTTTATCAAACTTGCAGAGCCAGTATCGGGAGATCCAATAACCAGGCCCATGGGAGAGTGAGGGTGGGACCATGATAGGCAGCCCCCTGGAATGATGGCCAGGAACACAGAGAACCAGAAGGTGACTAAAAATCCTCACACATGTGTGCATGAACACACACACATGTGTGCACACACACATGTGCACACACACACACACACACACACACACACACAGGAGTCTGGGCTGAAGAAGGCAAGAACTGTCTGAAATCAAGAAGTGAGAATGGGAGTTAAGACTAAGGTGGGGGAAAGACTTCCCATATTTTTCTGTCACCCTGTCTCCCATCTGCCCATTAGAGCCAAACTTTTCCAAAATTGTTGTCTACATTTTCTGTCTTTGTTTCCTCATCTCCCAGCCACTCCTCCATCCGGTCCAATCTGACCCCATCTGACACCAGTGCATCATAGGCAATCTCCTTGTTTATGGTTTTAATTATGTTCTCTATACCAGTGACTCAAATTTATGCTTCTGATTCAGAGTTCTCTCCTCAACAGAAGACCTGTATATCTGACTGACTACCTAATGCCTTTATCTCAAACTCAAAGTTGCTCCAATTTAAAAAATGGTCTGAAACTAAACATGATTTCCATCCCCAAACCTGGCCTCCTTTTGATATTCTCTGAATCACTGAAAGGCACTACAATTCATCCAGTATTGCAAACCAGAAATTCAAGGTCATTCTTTAATCCTCCATATCAATCTATCAACAATTCCTATGGAATTTATATTCCAGTATCTTTCCTTTTTAAAATTTAATCTAATTCCATTTTTTTCAGTGTTCCAAAATTCGTTGTTTATACACCACACCCAGTGGTCCATGCAATACATGCCCTCCATAATACCCACCACCAGGCTCGCCGAACCCCCCACCCCCTTCCCCTCTAAAACCCTCAGTTTGTCTCTCAGAGTCCACAGTCTCTCATGGTTTGTCTCTCCCTATGATATTCCCCAACTTACTTCCCAATATCTTTCTAATCCAAACACTTATCTCTCGCTCCAATGTCAATATTCAGTCTACTCCTTTTTGCCTGAACATATTTAATAGCCTTTTCTATAATTTACTTTTTTTGTTTTTTAACATTTTTATTTAAATTTAATTTAGTTAACAGACACTATATCATTAGTTTCAGGGGTAGAATTGATTAATAGCCATTTGTTGATTTCCCTTAATCCCCACTTGCCCATCTTCTAATTCATTCTCTCCCCGCCCCGAGACCAGAGTACTCTTTCCAGACTCTCACTCTGATTACACAAGACACTCAGCAATCCCCCAACACTCAACACTTCAGTGGCTTCCCATGCTTTTAGGATAAAGTCATACACATGACCCCGAAGACTCTGCATGATCTTGCCCACGTCTGTGGTCTCATATTCTATCACTTTTCTTTTTCTCTGCATGCCTGCCTTAAAGGTCTTCTATGCTGTTCTCTTTCCTGGAATGCTCTGTCCTCCCTCTACCTTCCCACAATTTACAACTGTTCATTCTTCAGGTTTTGCAGAAGTCTCTTCCAACTCTCTCAGGCAAGGTCAGGCATGCCTGCCAACTGTTCTCATGGTGCCATTACATACATCTTCTTTAGTGTACTTAGCCAGTTTAAGTTTTCACACATTTGTATGATTTATTAACTGGGTCTCCCTTTCTTCCAGTTAATGGGAGTATATTTGTTCCACTTATGATCTTATCTCCAGTTCCCATCCCAGGGTTTGCATGTAGTAGAGGTTTAAAAAATACTGTTGAATGAAGGAACAATAAGGGAGGATGACGAGAAGCTCCATGAGTGTTAGAGAAAAAGTGCTGAGAGAACCAAAGCTCCCTTTTGGAGTATTGGCCAGCATGGTACCAGACATCTCCATGTTCAAGGGCATAGGGTTGAGGAAAGTTATAGTGGTCTCTAGGAAGAAGTGCATCAAAGTGATAGCACCATCTTTATTCATAGTGGCCAAAACATCCTTACATGACACAAGCCAGGAAGCAAGGCAGAGCATCTGAAGGGAATGCAGGCAGATAGACAACACACAGTGCGAAGGCAAGAAAACACCAGAATGCATCTTAAGACATTTTCTTCTCAGAAGCCTTATCCATACAGATTGAGTCTTCTCCCTGCAGCTTCTCTCTGACCTCATCGTTGTCAGTTTGAGTTTCTCTAGGGTAGTTCCCTACGGTATCTGAGTCACTGCGTTTTCATTTTGGTTTGATTTGGTTTTTGTCTTTGATACAAATGTCCTCCTTTTTCTTAAAAATACAAAAGATATCAGAAATAGCCAAAGAGTCCTTTTGTTCTTCTTTTACTGGAGGGACAGACAAGAAACAATGACTTGGGGAACACAAGTTATGGGATTTGTCTCTAGAACAACTACTCTTGGGGAGAAAGGTATATTATCTGAAGGAGCAAATATTTGCCAAGAACTGGAAGAAACTCAGAGAGAAGATTCAGAAAGTGCGGTGGTTCTGAGACACATTGCCTGGGTCTCATCCCAACCCTCACCTCCAGCCCTTTATTGTTATGAGACCTTGGGTGGGTGACTGAGCTCCTTTGTGGTTCCAATTCATCTTTGTAAATGGAGCTGATGATATTGTTCTTATTGTACAGGGTTGTAAGGATGAAGTAAGATCATGCATAAAACAATAAATGTTAGTTTTTACTCTTGTACAATATTATATTATGACATGCATATTGGGGAAGGTGTTATTCCTTAATGGGGCAGAATGTCATTTTAATATCTTTGAGGGAGATCAAATATTGGCAATTACTGAGTTCATCCTTTGGTGATTTTATGGTTTTCGGGGGCAAGCTGAGAAGATCAATATCCATCTCCATGAGGTGTGTAAAGCCATACTTCTTTCATCAAGAATATTTTTTTAGAATGCCAAAAGGATAAGTGGCAGAGTCGCTGGGGTATAGATGGTGACATAGGGTGTGGAGTCAATTTTTGTTCATGGTATGTAATTTGAAACACTTTAAATAAAATGCATAAATTGGAGAAAGGAACGTGAAATTCTCATTTTTAAAAAAAGACAAAGTCTTTGGGGCGCCTGGGTGGCTCAGTGGGTTAAGGCCTCTGCCTTCAGCTCAGGTCATGGTCCCAGGGTCCTGGGATGGAGCCCCGAATAGGGCTCTCTGCTCTGCGGGGAGCCTGCTTCCTCCTCTCTCTCTGCCTGCCTGTGATCTCTGTCTGTCAGATAAATAAATAAATAAATAAATAAATAAAATCTTTAAAAAAAAAAAAAAAAGACAAAGTCTTCAAGGAAATTTCAAGGTAACTGGGGGAAACTTAGAGTTATGTTTCCAGTCCTCCAGAGGTACAGGCTCATTCTTCTTTATTATTGAGGATATTTGGTAGAAAATTTTAGTTGCATTTACTTAAAAAATAAAGAGGATCATTAAGAATGAGAAAAAGAGGGGTGCCTGGGTGGCTCAGTGGGTTAAAGCCTCTGCCTTCAGCTCAGATCATGGTCTCAGGGTCCTGGGATCGAGCCCCGCATCGGGCTCTCTGCTCAGTGGGAGCCTGCTTCCCCCTCTCTCTCTGCCTGCCTGCCTCTCTGCCTGCTTGTGATCTGTCTGTCAAATAAATAAACAAAATCATTAAAAAAAAAAAAGAATGAGAAAAACATCATCTGAGAAAGAAATTCAAGTTGTTCAATTCTTTCAAAAATTGCTTTTCTCTTTGTGTTTTCATTTGGAGCCTTCTGAAGGAATTGAGAAAGAACAAGAGAAAAAAGTAAAGAAAGAAATCAATTGCTTTAAATGATCCAAATAACCAGGGCTCAGTGCTTCTGGGCAACTTTACAGAAAATATTTTAAAAAATAGGTTTCTGGCCCAGGAACAACTTAAAGGAATCCAACAAATGCAAATGAGGAGCACAGGTTCTTCTGTTCTGTAGCACTTAGATTCAAGAAATGTGAAGAATCCAAGACAGTGATTCTCTTCTAGGTGAGATACACAGAAGACAGTGCAGGGAACAAACACTAAACAGGGACTGAAGACCCAGTTTTATGTTTTAACTTCAAGGCCAGTGGGATGTAGGCAGTTTGTTTAACTTCTCTTGGCTGCCTCATCTATAAGTTGAGAGGTTAGACTCACTGTCTCTGAATCTCAGGGGCCATTTAGCCCAATCTTTCCTTGCTGTGATGGTTGCTTGAACAGTTTCAGAGATGAGAAGACATCTGCTATCTCTAAATGTCATTACTGGATGAAGAGCTCAGAGCTTGGAGTCAGACTTGAGTCCAGGCCCTACTAAGAAATTGACTATATATCTATGTATAGAATCCCTCACTTGATTGAATTTCATGCTCCTATTCTGCAAAGCAAGGAAGATGAATTAAACAATTTCTGACATGGCATTCATGAAATTTCAGTGACATCAAATCCCTACTATGCAAAGAATATTCCTTTTTTTCCCATCCTGCTCAGAACTATGTAAGAGAATATAACTACTGTGTCACTCTGGCACCTTCCTTAAATGAGGGACTAGCCAATAGTTGCTTGTCTGGGAATAAAGAGGTGAAGCCTAAACCTTGCAAGAAAGGAGTGGAAGAAGAGGACCAAGTAAGAGGAACAGAATGGACTCTCTGCTAGCTGGAAGAGTAGCAAGTTAGAACAGGAGGATGAAACCAACTCTATCTAGACTGGGAAAGAAGTAGAAAGGGGCTAGGAATGGTGCATCTAGGAGTATGACAAGGGTGAAGGTTCCTATATGGAGTGGGAAGGGAGATCGGGAGATAATAAGTCAGAATGTATAATCAGCTCTCTTCCTCAATATTGTGGACCCAGACACCTGGCACAGTATTTCTCCCATGTATCATTGGAGCTAAAATCCATTACTTGAGATTCCCTGAATATTTTATGGTGACACATGAAGATCACTGACACTAGGAATGTGACATTGAAGGTCCCTCCCTGCTTTAATCACCTGTGCCTCAAAGATAGAGGGTCTTGGGGGAATGTGCAAGGTGGTCCTGTTCTCCCCCTCCAATATTTCCACTTATTATTGTTGTGATGGATGATTTTATGCACTAACTTGATTAGGCCACAAAGTCCCAGATATTTGGTTAAACATTATTTCTGAGTGTGTTTGTGAGGGTGTTTCTGGGTGAGATTAGCATTTGAATCTGTACCCTGAGTAAAGCATCTTGTCCTCTCCAGGCTTGATGGGCATCATCCCATCCAGTGAGGGCCCGAATAGAACAAAAAAGTGGAGAAAAAATGAATATGCTCTCTCTGCCTCCCTGTTCGAGCTGGGCCTTCTCCTGTCCTCAGACTGGCACTTATACCATCAGCTCCCCTGATTCTCAGGTCTTCTGACCCAACCTGGAACTACAACACCAGGTTTCCCTGCTCTCTAGCTGGCAGATGGTGGTTTGTGGAATTTCTTAGACTCCATAATCACATAAGCCAATCGATTCCTTTTTATAAAGTGATTTATTATAAGGATGTATATGTTTATCTCCCCCTCAGATTATATAATATACGCGATATAATATTACATATAATATATCCTATTGGTTCTGCTTCTTGGGAGAAGCCTGACTAATAAAGTTCCCTTCATCCTTGGACTTCTCTAAACATTCATCACCCTCACACCCACAGAAGGGAAGCTAAAAGTGCACAAAGAGATAAAGGGCTCTTGCTTTGGGCTCTGACTATAGAGTGGCTGCTCCAGCAATCAGGTGCTGCTGTTAGGACTAAAAGTCAATTAGACTCAGATTGGGAGGAAAGGGTGGTCAGGACCCAAAGCTCTCTTGGGAAAACTAGCCTTACAATCAATGTTCAGTGCAGTAGAAACCAAATTACCCATGGGTGCAATCTGTCTAAATGCCATCAATACCCTAAAACTGGTAAGGATTTGGCAGTTATCAATACAGATCAAGCTGGATTTTCCCATGGTATTGTAGAATGGCTGCATTAATTGCTCTGATCAATAGCCTTCATCACATTTCATGCCTTTGGAAGTGCCCTCATATGCTGACTCTCAATTTGGCCATATCACTTGCTTTGACCCATGAAATAGCAAACAAGGCAAGCAGAAATTTGTGGAAGCACCTGTACATTTTTTGCTTTCACCTTTGATTCTGCACAGTTTTTATAAGGATGTGCCTGAGCCAGCCAGCTGGAGGCATGCATGGAGAGGGGCCCCAGTCACCACAGCCATCTACACTGAGGCTATTGAAGATCCATGATAGCCAATCAAGCCCAGACATGTGAGGGAGCCTAGCTGAGACCAGCATAACCTAAATTGCTATCCTATGAACTCACCTTCTCTTCCCATAGCTGATTTCCTCACACATAACCAATAGATGATTATTTTTTAAGCCACTGAGTACTAAAATGTACTGTTACAGCAATAGATCATCAATATTGGACCATTTATCTTACTTGATTCATGAGAAATAAAATTGATTCTTCAATTAGGCCAAATCTGAAATAAGACGCTTTAGAAAACACCACCAACATTCAGCATTAAAAAGGTACTCCCTGACTCCCTCCTTCATTTTTTTTTTTTTTACTTTTTTTTCTTTTTAATGTATTTGAGAAAGAGAGGAGGGGAGAAGGGGCAGAGGGAGAGGAAGAGAGAGAATCTCAAGCAGACTCTTCACTGAGTGTGGAGCCCAACACAGGACTTGATCTCAAGACCCTGAGATGACCTGAGCCAAAATCAAGAATCAGATGCTCAACAGACTCAGCCCCCCAGTGTCCCCCTCATTCTTTTTGAAGTCCAACTTGGAATCCCTCACCATGGACTCAATGTTCACATGAAGCCCTAATCCTCAATGTCATGAGATTTGGAGGTAATTAGGTTTAGAGGAGGTCATATGGGTGGAGCCCCCATGATGGGATTAGTGGCCTTATGGGAGGAGAAGGAAACAAGAGCTCTTTCTCTTTCCACTATGCTGAAGAAAAAGCAAGGAGGTGGCCCTCTGCAAACCAGGAAGAGAGTCCTCACCAAGCACTATTCTGCCTGTACCTTGATCTTAGACTTCACAGACTCCTGAACTGTGAAAAATGTTTACTGTCCAAGCCACCCCATCAATGATATTTTGTTATATTAGCCCCAAGTGAATAAGGTACCCCATTTACATTTGTTCTATCCTTCACAAAATCCAAGAAAACACCCTGAGATGTCAGTAACAGTGAAGTGAGGGTGTTTCTTGCTTGCTTCGCATCTTATCTCAAGATCCTCAGGTGGCCAGATTGTCAGGTTGTCAGTTGAATTATATCAATTTCTGGAGCATGTCAAAGTGAGCCCTTTAGCTCTCAACATTAAACAGATAATAATAATCTCTTTAAATAGATGGTCTTTCTTGTCAGCCTGAAACCTTCTAAACTAAGCTAAAAATAAAGAATGCCAAAAGAAAATACGATTTCTACAGAAAAATTAAGCTATAATCAGCTGTCCCAAGACTGATTTCAGATATTCTCATTTCTTTTATCTACCCCTTTTACATGGTAGGTCATTGGCATCTCATAAATCAGCCTCCTTGCTAGTCCTAGAGATAGAGGAGATGGCTGGAAAAGACCCCACGGCTCTACTGCCAAAGGCAACTTCTGGGTCCTATGTCCTTCAGCATAGACTTCAAAGATACATTTGCCTTTGGTAGTTGCCCAGTATGCCTTGGTTTTCTGGCCTTAGATGGCCAAGGACATTTGGCATTAAAATCTGTCTTCTACCTCCCTGCATGGGACTTCCTGGCCACTCAGCTATTGCCTCCTCCAGCTCCATCCACTTTGGCCATCTGTCTTTCAAGCTGTGGGTAGACTTGGCCAGGTAGACAGGCACACCCAGTTCTCTAGCCACAGAGTTTCCTGCAGAGGGAAATCCTGAGTGAGGCAGAGCCCTGAATTTGAACCCTTTCAGAAGGAGTTGCAACTATGTCATTGTTCTTCATCAGTCAGAGACTTGGTCACTGTAAGTGCCATTTAACTTGGGCACAAGGTTAGTGTGGGTCCAGCAGCTGGGCTGATGAGGTGCTGAGCTGCTGAATTTCTCCCAAACATCCCTTATCAAGATCAGAAGTAAATATAAGTTAGGGGAGAAGACCTGAATTACAAAGAAGAGAAGCCAGGAACAGGCTATTAGGCAGGCAAAGGGGTCATCACACAGGAAAAAGTCCAAAAGGAGGGGGTTGGTCAAAAGTGTCAAATGCTGCAGGAATGAAAAAAACTCCCGGATGAGCACAGGGAAGCCCTAGGCAAGGGCACAGCTCCCAGGGTTTGGTTTATTCTCTTGGCATTAGTCTCGGAGCTTGGGATGAGTCCAACTTCAACAGAAGTTAGAGAGGTTCCACATTATTTTTTTGGCTGAGCTGTCATTGGTAATTTCCCAGATAAAGAAACTCTTGTTAATTGCTTGAGTGGAAGGACAAGACATTCAAATATCTCTCTACCAAGCAGTCTTTCCTTTTTAATCGGTCCTATGTGGGAACTGACACCCTAACACAAAAGAGCCCATGTAAAAGGTGGTGGAGGGAGTCCCATCCCTCGGAAGACTGGTACGTGGACTTTTTCTTTTACTCCAACTTAGACTAATTGTGTGGCCCTGGACAAGACATGTTCCTGCTCTTGGATCAACCTTCCCCAACTGTAACACAAAAAGATTGCACCTTTTTACAGTCCTTTCCTCCCCTGGTGGTCAGTAGGTCTTATTCTTTCCTGATTCAAATCTAATACACTTGAGGCAGGGATTTTTGCAGGGAGCCACACATCGACCGCTGAGTGCTATTCTCTCTCTGCCAGAGTTCTATCTATACTCAGAGAATGCAAGCCTACCAGGTCCATCTTAGGAGGTCAGCTGTCTCCTGAGTTAAAAATGTTCTGACTTCAGGGTGACTCCAGCACCAGTAACAAGGAAAAAAAAATACTCCAGTGGGAGGGTACTAGCTGCTTGCCAAGCAAACAAAGAGGTTGTATTTTATTTTATCTGGCAAGCATCAGTAACACAAAAATGCTAAGTGGGGTTTCCAAATGAAAACTGTCTCCTTCATTTATGTGCATTTATAACTGTCTATATCAGTAAAGAGAATTACTGAATAGGACTCTTCATCTGCTAACTTGTTAATGACATGAGACACGCAGGTCTTCAAGCATTTACCCTGAAAGGCAAGCTTAGTCAAAAAGCGGTTATTTATCCCGGGGAAACATTGGCAATGATTCTTATAATGGTGATTTGGTGTTGATAAAACTATTATCTGGGGGCAGCCAGCAGGCAAGAAGCCATTCAGCAGCGTTACAAAACTAATCATCACTGGATTTGTCACAAACAAAGGAGGAGATGTTCATGCAAGAAGTCAAGATCCATCCTGGGCTATAAGCCACTGTTCACCTTCCCAGCCCACTGAGGAGCTGAGGAAATTCAATCCATTTAAACTAGTCGGCAAACAGACCAGAGTCTCTGAAATTGATTAAATCTAAGATATGTTTATTATGCTCCCTGTGACTGAGACAGGGCCCCGTAGGGGAAGGAGAAGAAGAAAAAGCTAAACAAAACAAAACTGTTTGGTATTCCAAGTGGATGCGCCGGTTTCTGCTTCTTGGTCTCTGTGGATTTCAAGGAACCATCCTGGGCCAACAGTTTTGCACCCGGGATTTGGGCTGAGCTGCAAAGGAGGTTATGGGGCTCTCTTGGCACTGAAAGATAAACCCAGAACAGACCCACTCGAGAACTGGCTGGGAGTGAAGGGTCTCTGAGTCCTCCTCCTTGGAGATAAGTCAAAAAACTGTGTAAACTCTGTATTTCTTTTTTTTTTTTTTAAGATTTTATTTATTTATTTAATTTATTTGTTAGAGAGAGAGAGAGAGAGAGAGCGAGCACAGGCAGACAGAGAGGCAGGCAGAGGCAGAGGGAGAAGCAGGCTCGCCGCTGAGCAAGGAGCCTGATGTGGGACTCTACCCCAGGACCCCGGGATCATGACCTGAGCCGAAGGCAGCCACTTAACCAACTGAGCCACCCAGGCGTCCCAGGACTCTGTATTTCTTGAATGGAGACCCAAGCAACAGATCTGTATCTCTGTGGATTGGTTCAATTGCAGAAATACACACACACACACGTAGATAAGCCCACATGGATGTTTTCAATTGAATTTAATTGGCAGCTTCAAGAAAGAGACTTTAAAATTTTAATTATGAAGTCCAATTCAGAACTGTTTAAATTGTATTTGAGCGGATGCATGTTAGCCCTGTGGATGTTATTGTTGTGGCAGGCCTGGGAAACCTCTCCAAAAAGAAAAATCTCTTATGTGCGGGTTCTAACCACATGTGTTGTCTAGATTTGCATTCCTTCATCCATGTCCAGCACCCTACAGTCTCCATTTTTTATTCACAAATTTTTATTCACACACAGATACACATATATACAATGCACAATTTATCCTCTCAACTTTTCTCCTTTCTCCTCTGAATATGACTTCTTTCCTGCTTCTGCTTTTTTTTTTTTAAAGATTTATTGATTGATTTGAGAGAGAGCATGAGCAAGAGCATGAATGTGAGTGGAAGGGAAGGGCAGAGGGAGAAGGAGAGAGAGAACCTCAAACAGATGTGGGGCTTGATCTCATGACTCTGGGATCATGACCTGAGCTGAAATCAGGAGTCAGACCTCAACTGACTGAGCCACCCAGTTACCCGTCTTTGGTGCTTCCTTTTTTTTTTTCTTTAAAGATTTTATTTATTTATTTGAGAGAGATCACAAGTAGGAAGAGAAGCAGGCAGAGAGAGGAGGAAGCAGGCTCCCTGCTGAGCAGAGAGCCCGATGTGGGCCTTGATCCCAGGACCCTGGGATAATGACCTGAGCCCAAGGCAGAGGCTTAAACCCACTGAGCCACCCAGGTGCCCCTCTTTGGTGCTTCTTAACTAGAGAAAATGTTAATGGTAGCTCTTGCCTGTTCTTTCTCCCCTCATACATAGCTACACACCATAACCCAACCACACCTAATTTTCAAAATGGCTTTTTATTTTTATTTTTTAAGTTTACTTTAAATTTTTAATTAATATATAACATATTATTTGTTTCAGGGGTACAGGTCTGTAACTCACGAGTCTTACACAATTCATAGAGCTCACCATAGCATATACCCTCCCCAATGTCCATCACCCAGCCACCCTATCCCTCCCAACCTCTTCCACTCCAGCAACCCTCAGTTTGTTTCCTGAGATTAAGAGTCTCTTATGGTTTGTCTCCCTCTCTGGTTTTGTCTTGTTTCATTCTTTTCTCTCTTCCCCTATGATCTTCTTCCTTGTTTCTCAAATTCCACATATCAGTGAGATCATATGATAATTATCTTTCTCTCATTTGCTAGCATAATACCCTCTAGTTCCATCCACATTGTTGCAGATGGCAAGATTTCAGGGCTTTTTGATGGCTATACCATATATATATATATAAAAATCTCCCACATCTTATTTATTCTTATGTTGATGGATATGTAGGCTTTTTCCATAGTTTGGCTATCGTGGACATTGGTGCTATAAACATTGAGGTGCATGTGCCCCTTTGGCTCACTATATTTGTATCTTTGGGGAAAATACCCAGTAGTACACTTGCTGTGACTCAAGCCCCCCCCTTTTTTTTTAAATTTCAGTTAGCTACTGTAAAGTACATAATTAGTTTTTGATGTAATATTCAATGATTCGTTAAACACAATCTATTGTTAATGAAAACATTAAAAATCTTTTTTCTAGATGGTACAACCTTATGTGTTTATTTTTCTTTTCTTTTTTGTGTACTCTTTTTGCATGGTGTACACTTCTGCAAATGCATGTGACATTTTTACAGTAAGAATGAACTTTTATTTTAAAAGAGGAAACAAAGGCAATGTGCACAAAAAAGTGCATAATGACTACATCTTTTGTAAGAATTATCTGTTTAACAATAAGAATCAAGAGGAGGAATACACTTGAAAATAATTCTGACTGTTGCTTACTTTCTGATTATAGCAGGACTTAATAGTCAATACAAACATAAAACTCTCAACACATGGTTTTAGAGGCCATTTGAACCATGAGTGGAGAGGGCCCTACTGCCCCAAGCATGGCTTCAGCCTGGCAAGTCAATAGAGAGAACGTGGTTTGCCCTCTTTCAGGGCATTGCTTCTAAAGACTTCTCTGGCCATGAAATACAGTTCAAGTCAAGAATATGGCCATGGCTGCTGTTGAACTGAGTAGACTTTTTGTACTTCCAAAAGTGTGAGAACAACGCTGCTCTACTCAGTCATCAGGGAATGATTCAAAACTGGTTGACTCTTATCTTTGGCATCACATGAACTGACGCTAATCCTTAATTTGTGACGAAGATGTTCTAGACAGAATCTGCACTGGAG
Organism: Taxidea taxus jeffersonii; assembly: GCA_003697995.1. Classification (NCBI taxonomy): domain Eukaryota; kingdom Metazoa; phylum Chordata; class Mammalia; order Carnivora; family Mustelidae; genus Taxidea; species Taxidea taxus. The sequence continues at coordinate 22,148 of RCUC01123714.1, forward strand.
ATTTTAGAAAAGCAGAAGCTTTAGAAAAGTTTTCCCTCCCCATATCATCTAATCTTTTCCTAAAGAACTGACTCGCAAGCACAGGCCCAAGGATTAACTGTTGTAAATCCCCATCGTGGTGAAAAGAGGAATCCTGACTCTTGACTCGCTGTTAAAAAGACATTAACAGTGACTTCTCAAAACTGATTTTAATTTAGGGCTGTACTCATTTTTAACACATTCATCAAGGGCAGGAGCAGGAAAAGAAATCAAGAAAAGGAGAAGGAAGGAAGGGAAGAGGATGGAAAGAAAATATAGAGTTTTGTGGGTTTTTTTTCAAATTGCAATGGACACTTGTCAAAGATTTGTTAAAGCTACCTTACACTTTGCTTATATTCCTTTCTCACTAGGGTTATGTAAGCCCATTAAATAGTTACAATGTACAAATTAATCTGAGAGGGAGACATAAATTAAGTACCTAACCTAAGGTGATATTTGAGTACTGGGATTCTTTTTCCAGCTGGGGGACAGATCCACAGATCCCCAAATGTGCTGGAAGACACTAGAAGGCCAGAATGTGGGCAGCAGAGAAAAAAAAAAACCTAGGCCCTGTGGACTGTTTACTTACAATGAAAATATCTGCAGATTCATTATGCTGTACATAAAAGTGAGAAGAATGATACAAAGCTTCTATGGGTTGAGAAAGAAATGTTTAATACTGTCCCACTTGAGATGTTATTACAATTTGATGGTTCTCTTCCATAGGGTAGTATGTTTCAGAATGAAACTGGGGAAGTTACTTTTTCAGGAAAAAGACATTAGAAACACATATGCATTTGCTACAGCTCTGCAGCAAGCACTGAAATAAGAAAGCAAACCTCCCCTCAGAGCACTCGGAGTGTTCTCAGCAAAAGGGAGAGAGACACAGTTTCCAGTGCCTTCTGAACAGCGGTAGAAAACATCCCCAGGATGGCAAGTGTTGTTGTTTTTTTTCTTCAAGCTCATTGTAGGGAATTAAAAACCTCCTTAACAATACCACTGAAAAAGGTCATACTCAAACTTTGAGCAAGAGTATAAACCTAAACAAGTAAAGGAAATTTGATCAAACAACAACTTTCCTCCCCCAAATTGAAAAGCTCTTCCTTTTGTATCACCCATATTAATGAATGACACCATAATCCAGAAGACTGGGAATAATTTTGATGCCCATTTTCATAATAAACACAGCATCTAGGGAGAATATCAATAAGGAAATAGCAGACCTAAACAATAACTGAGACATAAACAGAACATTCCATCTAACAACAGCAAAATACACATTCTTCTCAAGCACACATGGAACATTCTACAGAACAGATCACACATGAGGTCACAAAACAAGTCTTAACAAATTTAATAAAACTAAAATCTTCCCAAATATCTTTTCTGACCATAATGGAACAAAATTAAAAACATCATAAGAAAAACAGGAAAATTTGTAAATACATGGAAATTACACAACACATTATTTAATAACCATTGGGTTAAAGAAGAAACAAAAAGGGAAAAAATATCTTGCGACAAAACCAAAAAAAAAAAAAAAAAAGGAAAACACAATAGAAAAATTAGTGAAATTGAGATTTTTTTAAAGATAAACAAAATTGACCAACCCTTAGCTATATTAGCCAAGAAAATAGAGAAAAGACTCAAATAAATAAAAGCATAAATTAAAGAAGAAGAAATATTATAATTTATACGATGAAGTGGGGGGGTGGGAGCCATAAGAGACTATCATGAACAATAATACATCAATGAATTGAACAGCCTAGAAGGGATGAATTTCTAGAAACATACAACCTACCAAGACTGAATCAAAGGAAATAAAAATCCGGGCACTTGGGTGGCTCAGTGGGTTAAATCCTCTGCTTTATCGAGACTCTGGCTCGATCCCAGGACCCTGGGAACATGGTTTTGTTTTAGAAATTACTTGGGGGGTGCCTGGGTGGCTCAGTGGGTTAAAGCTTCTGCCTTCAGCTCAGGTCATGTTCCCGGGGTCCTGGGATGGAGCCCAGCATTGGACTCTCTGCTCAGCAGGGAGCCTGCTTCCTCCTCTCTCTCTGCCTGCCTCTCTGCCTACTTGTGATCTCTCTCTCTCTCCCTCTGTCAAATAAATAAATAAAAATCTTAAAAAAAAAAAAAGAAATAAAAAGCCTAAACAGACCAATTACAAATAAGGAGATAAAATCAGTAATCAAAAACCTCCTAAGAAAGAAAAGCCGAGGACCAGATGGCCTGACAGGTGAATTCTGTGAAGCATTCAAAGAAGAAATAATACCAGTAATTCTTAAACTCTTCCAAAATATGAAAGAAGAAGGAATACTTCCAAATTCATTTTATGAGGCTAGCATCATCCTGATACCAAATCAGAAAAATATACCAGAAGAAAGAAAATTACAGGCCATTATCCTTGACTAACATAAAAGCAAAGATCCTCAATAAAACCAAATTCAACAGCACAGTAAAAGGATTACATACCATGACCAAATGGAACTTATTACTGGGATACAAGAATGATTCAACATACACCAATCAATCAAGGTGACATTAACACAATGAAGGCTAAAAATTATATGATCTTCTCAATAAATGAAGAAAATCCATTTTACAATATTCAACATTCATTCATGATAAAAACTTTCAACAAAATAAATTTAATAGGAAATTTTCTTCACATAAATAAGATCATTGGATGGAACTGGAGGGGATTTTGCTAAGTGAAATAAGACAAGCAGAGAAAGACAATTATCATATGGTTTCACTCATGTGTGGAACATAGCATGGAGGACCATAGATAAGGGAGGGAAAATTGAATGGAAGAAATCAGAGAGGGATACAAACCATAAGACACTCTGCATTCTGGGAAAAACAAAACAAAACTGAGGGTTACAGAAAGGAGGGGGTGGAGGGATGGGGTAACCAGGTGATGGGTATTAAGGAGGGCACATGTTGTGATGAGCACTGGGTGTTATACACAAATAATGGATTGTCAACAATCCATTGTCAACACTACATCAAAAACTAATGATGTATTATATGTTGGCTAACTGAACATAATAATAATAAAAAAAGATCATGTATGAAAAGCCCACAGCCAACATCATACTCAAGGTTGAAAAACTGAAAGCTTTTCCTCATGATCTGGAAGTGAAGGATGTTCACTTCCACCACTTCTATTCAATGTAGTACTGGAAGTCCTAGCCACAGAAATTAAACAAGAAAAAGAAATGAAAGGTATATAAACCAGAAAGAAGTGAAGTTATTTCCCCTAGCTGATGACATAATCTTGTAAGTAGAAATCCCTAAAGACTCCCCCTAAATTGTTGGAATGAATTCAGTAAATTTGCAGGCTACAAAATTAACATGAAAAAATCAGCTGTATTTTCATATACTAACAGTAAACTATCTGAAAAGGAAATCAAGAAAATAATCCCCAAAAGAATAAAATACTGAGGAATAAACTTAACCAAGTTGGTGAAAGATTTGTGCACTGAAAACTATAAAACACTGATGAAAGAAATTTAAAAAAAATACATAAATGGAAATATACCTTATGTTCATGGATAGAAAAAAATAATATTATTAAAATGTCATACTACCTAAAGCAATCTACAAATTCAATGAAATCCCTATCCCAATGGCATATTTTTTAAGAAATAGAAAAAAACAATCCTACAATTCATATGAAACACAAATGACCCCGAATAGCCAAACCAATTTTGAGTAAGAAGGACAAAGCTGGAGGCATTATACTTCCTGATTTCTGTATTTATGACAAAGCGGCAGTAATTAAAACAGTATGGTACTGACATAAACTCAGACATCTAGACCGATGCAACAGAAGAGGGCCCAGAAATAAACTCAGGCATATATTGTCAACTGATCTTTGACAAAGGTGCCAAGAATACACAATAAGACATTAATGGACTTTTTAATTAATGGTGTTGAGAATACTGGATATCCATATTCAAAAAATGAAATTTAACCCTTGTCATATACCATATACAAAAATAAATTCAAATGGACTGAAGACTTAAATGTAAAATGAAACTATAAAATTTCTAGAAGAAAACAGAAAAGGGGCACCTGGGTGGCTCAGTGGGTTAAGCCTCTGCCTCCAGCTCCGGTCATGATCTCAGGGTCCTGGGATTGAGCCCCACATCAGGCTCTCTGCTTGGCGGGGAGCCTGCTCCCCCCCACCTCTCTCTGCCTGCCTACTTGTGATCTCTCTCTCTCTCTCTCTCCCCATCAAATAAATAAATAAAAAGATTTAAAAAAAAACAGAAAAAAGGCTTTTGAACATTGCCCTTGTCAATGATTTCTTTGATAATGACACTAAAAACAAAGGAAATAAAAGCCAAAATAGACACTTAGGACTACACCACATGTATGAGAAAAAGTGTTCAACAATTCTAGTCATCAGGGAAATGCAAATCAAAACCATAATGAGATATTATATCATACACATTAGGTAGGCTATTATCAAAACAAACAAACAACAACATAAAAAATGATAATGCTCATTGGTGAGGAGACAAGGGAATCCTTGTATACAGTTAGTGGGAAATTGTATAGCCATTATGGAAAACAGTATGGAGGTTCATCAAAAACTTAACATTTTTTAAAATAATAGAACATATATTCTAGCAATCTCATTTATGGGTAGATACCCAAGGAAATTGGAACCAGGCTCTGGAAGAGATATCTGCTTTTCTACACTCACTATTCAAACTAGCCAAGACATGGAAGCATCTACAAGTCATTTAGTGGATGAATAGATAAAATAAGGCATTTACATCCAATGGAATATTAAGCCTTTAAAAAGAAGAAAATCCTGCTATTTGGGACACCATGGATGGATCTGGAGGACATTGTTAAATGAAAGAAAGCAGACAGAAAGTCAAATACAACATGATGCCTCTTTTATGAGGAATCAAAAATTGTCAAAGTCATAGGAGCAGAGAGTAGTAGAACGCTGCTGGCCATGGGGTAGAAGAAGGGGGCAATGAGGAGGTATTCATCATGGAACACAAAGTTTCAGTTATACTAGTAAGTCCTAGAAATCTACTACACCTCCTAATGCCAATAGTTAACGATACTGTATTACATACTTAAAATTTTTCAAAGAGGGGTGTCTGGGTGGCTCAGTCAGTGAAGTGACCGACTTGATTTTGGCTCAGGTCATGCTCTCAGGGTCGTGTGATGGAGCCCTATTTTGGGCTCCACGCTCAATAGAGGGTCTGCTTGAGATCTCTTTTCCTCTGTCCCTCCCCCTCTCTCCTCTCTCTCTCAGATAAATAATCTTTAAAAAAATTTTTTGCAACGAGAGTAGAACTTATGTTAAGTGTTCTTATCACTCACAAAAGAAAATTTAAAAATTGAGTTTTTAAAATTTTTAAATTAAAAAAATTAAAGATTATGGTTTTATAGGGTATGTTTGTGACACTGATGATGGTGATGGTTTTACTAATGTATACTGACTCTAAACTCATCACATCATCTGCATTAACTATACACAACTTTTTCCTTCACAGCTATGTTTCTCTGACTTAATCTGCAACCACAGTTATGTGAATTTCCAGATGCTATAAAAGTCCTATTAATTCCTTCTGGGTCTTTTGACAGTGGTGAGTTGCTACCACGTAGTGGCCACTATGTCCTCACTCCTGAGATCATGTCTCTTATTGCTTACAAAGCTCTGATGCTAGAACACGTACACAAGGCAGACCAGTTACTCTTTAATGCACTGCCTAATCCTGGCTCCTGTTAACTCCAAAGGTCCTCTCAAGGGCTCTGTGAATTTCCAGAGGAAAAGGAGTAGTTGACCTACTTCCTGAGCTAAGCAGTGCGATCCATTCACCAACTCCACTGCTTAAGATTGCCTAAGGGAAAAAAAAAAACCCAGCATTTGCAACTAAGGAAGCTCCAGCAAACTCTTAAAAACTTTTATTGTAGGCAATTGTGTTTCCTTCCTTGTCATTCTCTGACAGAAAAATAAAAAGAAGTGTTATTATGCCCAAAGGACTTGCTCAAATCTTCCCAACTAATGAGGTAATGAATTCTCTGCACCCTTATTTAAAGACAAAAGGAAGAACATTCCTTGCAGGAAGATGTAAAGGGAATTAGTGAGACAGGACTACATTCAGAAATGGGAAAAGCTAAACGTAAGTGTTGGAGGACATCATGGAACTGAAGAAAACAAGAAGCATGTGAGATTCTTGACTGCCTTTGGTTGCACTTTTATAGATCTGCTGGTGAGAGAATGACCTGCCTTTCATTGGGAAAGTATGCCTGCCACACTTTTGTGTATTTCTGTGTATCTCCTCGGTAGTAGACATCTGACTTAGCTAGAAGTTTGTACTATAGTTTCAGCTGTGGTCTTGATGGCTGGGGAAGACCTGATCTTAAGAAGAAAGGAATTTTTTTAAAAAGATTTTATTTATTTATTTGACACAGAGAGATCACAAGTAGGCAGAGAGGCAGACAGAGGGCAAGGGGGAAGCAGGGCTGGATCCCAGAATCCTGGGATCGTGACTTGAGACCAAGGCAAAGGCTTAACCCACTGAGCCAAACAGGCACTCCAAGAAGAAAGGAATTTTACAAAACTGAACTGGGATATCTGGTCAACAAGCCTGGAGGTGTCTTCCTGGCTCATTAACAATTCCTCCTTTTCTGGAAACTGCTTGAATACACAAGGAAAGTTACCATGGCCATGTCTATCATGGAACGGTCCCTGTATAGAACAATGATTAAGAGTAGAGTGTCTGTAATCAGACTCTTCAAGTTCAAAACTGGGCTCTTCTCACTAGCTGTGACCTAGGCAAGTGTTTAATCTGTCCCTGTCCTACTTTCTCCTAAGTGAAATGGAGATTTTGGTAATATCTACTTTTGAGCTGCTCTGAGAATTAAATGAGATACATGTCCAAAGCACTCAGAGCACTGCCTGTCCCACAGTAGACACTCCCTATATGTGTTGTTACCTTCTGCCACGGAGACTGATCCAGGGGTAAATAGCTCACCCAAGGCAGCCCATTCAAAGTCCAGCTACTTAGAAGTAGAAACTAGAAATGGAAATCAAATCATGAACTCTGGAGTCACATTTATGGTAGCTTGACAAAATGTCCCTGAACTGCTGCTCCTAAGTTCCTGGTCTTCCCAATCTTCCCTGTTTGTCCCCATTTTTCTGTGAAATAACTTGATATATGTTCAATAAAAGGACTCAGTATGCATCTCAGGAAAGGACTCTAGGATGTCTGAAAAACAGTGGATACTGATGCCCTAGCTGGTAACTGGAGAAAAGATGACAGAACAAGACAGAAAACAAGAGGAATTCAGAATCAGAAAGACTAGGACATGTTCATGAAGCTTCTGCTCCTTCATAGCAGGGTACCTTTTAGTTCTTCTAAGGATCCCTACTCTGCCATTCCTCGGTGTTTATGTATACATGCAGTCCCTTCTTCTGCTCATCCCATTCTCTCCCTTCAACCCATCCTTATGATGCCAGCCTGGGTGTTACTTCCTAGGAGAGGACTTTGAACCACTGTGTTAGGACAGTTTCCATCTGTGGACTACCAGGCTAACCGGACACTTGTAAAACTATTCCCTACTGCTACTGCACACCTATTATATTTATAATTGCATAATGGTAAGATGCTTGTTAATCTTTGAACTACCCTGTATCACTACCCTGTAAGCTGCTGAGAATAAGAAAACATCTGACCTTCTCATTGCTGTAAACCCAGCATTCGGCACAGAGCCTGAAACAAAGCCAAGGCTCAAAGGAGATTTGTTGAATGAATAAATGAGTAAACCAATTAAAATCCAGTACAAAACCTTCCTACAATTATTCTAATTTCCAGGAAGATTTTGTTGTTCTCTCATTCATACTCCCAGAATGCTTTGCAGACACGTTGATCATTCTAACTATATTATGTCCTACTTAGGATGGGTTGTGACTAAGTTGTAAGCTCTTGGATGTCAGGGTTTATAACTAAGTTCTCATTTTATTCCTACTGCCACTGTGCCTGGCACATGATAGTTACTCGATTCAGATTTGTTAAAACAAAAGAAAGTGTAATTCCCTCACACAAGGCCAAAACAATCAGCAGTCCAGCCATGACTTATTCCATAAGAAAAAAGAAATTGGCTATTTTCCTGAATTGCATGCCCGTTTTAGTCAAGGTGATGTATCTGCTCTAACCTTAGAGTAGACTTACATCAGCCTTTTAACACATCAATGGACCTTTAAGTCTATCAGTTCCTTGGCCCCCAGCCAGAGTTCTGTGAGTTAGCCAGGTAGGTGTTATTATGTCCATTTCACGTAAGAAGACTGAGCATGAGGACCGAGACATTTGTCTGAAATCAACACTTGGAAAAAAGTAGGGTAGGGTGCCATCCAGGTCTCTAGGCTCCTTCTGAGTCAAGAACTCCTACTCCAAAATCTGGATCTCCAATACTACGGTTATTGATTTCTAGGGAGAAGCAGCTTCTAATTTCTTTGAAGACTCAAAATTACTGAGTTGCCTGTATCCAAAGGGGCTGAGCACAGTGAAGATGACAGAGCTATCTCTGGAAGAGAATAAGAAAGTAAGAAAGCTGAGAGTGGGGAGATGAAGAGAAAGCCTTTGGGGGGAGGTGGAGCCCCTGAGAAGGGCAGAAAAGGAGGTGTCCCCATCCCCTGATGTAATCTTGCCAGCCTCGGAAAGAGGAAGTGGGGACCCACAATGGGAATGAGGGACCTTGATCATGGCTTGTGGCTCAAAGATCACCCAGGCAGCTAAGGCATTGAGAATGCACTTAATCAGCATTTTCTCCATCTGTTTCCTCAAGGACATGTTTTACGCTATAATGCATTGTTGATGAGATACCAATGGGCCTCGTGAGATACAATTCATGCTTAGGTCAAAGTAGACATCAAAAAATGATCGTGCAAATGAATTGCTGCAGGGAATTAATGGAAATTATCTTTGATTTATGTGCAAATTTAAAATTTTATGATTAAACAAGAAATGACAAATTGAAGAAATCAAACGTTTTTTATTTTATTAAAAACACAAAGAACTGCATCTCACAAATCCATGCTGAAATGATAAATCAAGAGACATGGCGGAGAATACTGATCACCCAACAGATGACGTACATCACCTCGATGGTTCTTGAAACTGGCCCGAGAATCCAGAGCTAATGGAAACTCAGTTCCTCCCACCTCAAGCGATTTCATCAGCTTCCTTGGTTTGCTTCACTGTTCCTTCGTAGCGGATTTGGTAGATTATCACAGAGGAAGAATAGGTTTATTTTTTTAAAGATTATTTTTTAGAATATGTATTATGTATGAATGTATGTGTGTATGTGCATGCATGTGTGTATGTACATGTGTGTACACATCTACACAGACACATTCAGGTACTAACATGTCTTGTGCTCCCGGAACCAATCTGAGAGGTGGCCTAGAAAACCCTTTCTGTCAATCATTTCCATTCATGTTCTATTCGAATGCCAGGCTTCACAGTAGATACTGATGTGCTGGTGACTGACCACTGGACCCACTCACTTGGCCTGCGGCCAAGAAGAATGACACAGTCTAAGGCTCCCATCTAGGAGTGCCCTGTCCTGACATACCAGGGGCCTGAAAATGCCTATAACAGGGATGGCCCTTGTATCAGACAGGAAGCAGATGGCTTATTCCAAAGAAATTTATTGGGATGCCTGGGTAGCTCAGTCAGTTAAGCCACTGCCTTTGGCTCAGGTCATGATCCCAGGGTCCTGGGATTGAGTCCCATATCAGGCTCCTTGCTCAGTAGGGTTCCTGCTTCTCCGCCTGTGTCTGCTGCTTGGCCTGCTTGTGTGCTTTCTCTCTCTCTCTGACAAATAAATAAGTAAAGAAATTTTTTTTAAGGAATTTATTGAACTGAACCTTTTAGAGGGATTGTTTCCAGCAAGGGAGGGTAAGGCTCTCAGATACTGAAAATCATGGGAGGCTTAAAGGGGAGAGGACTGGGTTTCCAGCCCAGTGACACCTGGAGCCATAGAAGAGGGGTCTCAAGAAGAGCTATTGCCAAACGTCATTATAAAAGCTCACTCAGGCTTCAGCAGGAATAGGAATAAACAGCCCAGCCTCTCTAGGATTGCCAGATAAAATACAGGATTCACAGTTAAATATGAATTGCAGACAAACAACAAATAATTCTGTAGTATTGGTATGTCTCAAATATTTCAAACTTTTTCATGGCTGCCTACAACTTAACTTTTACTGGGATCTTGTATCCGCCCCCGCCCCGCCCCCGCCACTGGCTTTATTGGGATAGAGCTGACAAATAAAAGTACATATATTTAAAGCATATAATATGCTGATGTTATATATATATAAATAAAACATATATTTTTATATTTAGATATTTATATATCTGTATCTATATATAAATGATTGCCACAATCAGGTTAATGAACACATCCATCACTTCACAGAGTTTCTTTTTGGACGTGTGCTGAGAATGCCTAAGATCTACTCTCAGTAAGTTTCAAGTATGTAATACATTACCATGAGCTAGAGTCACCATGAAGTACCTAATATTCTCAGAATTTACTTACATAACATGATCCAATAATCCCACTTCTGGGTATATATCCAAAGGAAAGAAAATTAATTTCTCAGAGAGATATCTCTCAAAGAAATATGCACACCCATGTTCATTTCAGCATTATTCACAATAGTCAAGATGTGGAAATGAACCAAGTGTCTGCTAATAAATGAAGGGATAAAGAAGCTCTGGCACATACAGTGGGATATATGTGCAATGGAATGTTATTCAACCATGAGAAAGAAGGAAATCCTACCATTTGTTACAACATGAATGGAACTGGAGGAAATTATGCTATGAGGCATAAGCCAGACAGAAAGACACATGCTACATGATCTCACTATATGTGAAATCTAACAAACAAACAAAAAAAGTTTAATGCATCCCTAAGCTTGGAAAAGAAGCCATTCACTGAAGGCTTCAATTGCCCAGTTCCAGGGTGGAGAACATGAGTGGTCATCAATAAAAAACTCATTCTTTCACTCAGCATCAGGGAAATACAAATCAAAACCACAATTAGATACAACCCCACACCTGTCAGAATGGTTAAAATTAACAACAATGGAAACAACAGACGTTGGAGAGGATGAGAAGAAAGGGGAGCCCTCTTACACTGCTGGTGGGAATGCGAGCTGGTGCAGCCACTCTGGAAGACAGTATGGAGGGTCCTCAAAAAGTTAAAAATAGAACTGTCCATCACTCAGCAATTATACTACTAGGAATTTACACAAAGATGCAAAAGTACTGATTTAAAGAGGCACATGTACCCCAATGTTTATAGCAGCATTATAAATCTGAGCCCAAATAGTTAAATTATGGAAAGAGCCCAAATGTCCATCAACTGATGAATGGATAAAAAAGAAGTGGTATATATATATACTGGAATATTACTCAGCCATCAAAAAGAATGGATTCTTGCCACTTGCAGCAGTGTGAATGGATCTGGAGGGTATTACATTAAGCAAAACAAATCAGTCAGAGAAAGACAAATATCCTATGATTTCACTCATATATGGAATTTAAGAAACAAAACAGCTGACCAGGGGAAGGGAAAAAAAAAAAAAAGAGAGAGGGAAGCAAACCATAAGAGACTCTTAACTCTAAAGAACAAATTGAGGGTTGCTGGAAGGAAGGTGGGTGGGATATGGGCTAAATGGACAATGGGGCACTTGTGATGCCCACTGGGTTTTACATATAAGTGATGAATCACTAAATTCTATTCCTGAAACCAATATTTCACTATATGTGAACTAACCAGAATTTAAATAAAAATTTACAATAAAAAATAAAATAAGAGTTAAACTCATAGAAAGAGAGAGTAGAATGATAGTTACCAGGGGTGAGGGTTGGGGATAATGGGGAGATGCTGGGATCCTGTATTTTAATTTGCAAAATCTGGCAACCCTACACCTCTCACTGTCCTTTCTCATGCCCTCACCACAATCTAGGGCCAGTGCCTTCTACTGTCTATACTCAGCTAGAAGCCAGAGAGCAAGGGAATCCTTGTGGCCCAGTCACCATAGGTCAGCCTCACTGGGGCCACAGGGTGAGGCAGAGAAGAAAGACAAGATCTGGGGGCTGGATGATAAATGAAGAACAGCCAGAAATAACCACCGGCTACCTTCTGTCATTCTAAACCCCTCCTTTGTGGTGGAGTGGGATTTTCTCTGGGCAGACTGAAGAGTGTGCTCCTTATTTTCTGGCTCTGGGCACTTGCAAGCCATTGGTTTCCAATCTTTTACTCTAGGAGAAAATATTCCAGGGGTGCCTGGGTGACTCAGTTGGTTAAGCAACTGACCCTTGCTTTCAACTCAGGTCATGATCTCAGGGTTCTGAGATTGAGCCTCCCTGCAACTACCCCAGGCTCTGTGCTGTGCATGGAGCCTACGTAAGATTCTCTTCCTCTCCCTCTGCCCTTCCCCCCACTCACATTGTTCTCTCTCTCTGTCATAAATGGATATATCTTTTAAAAAATATCCCATAGAATCCCCATGCATAAAACATATGGAAAGTGGGCAGCTAAGGCAGCAGCAGAGATGATAACCTGACACTCCGCCTGCCCCCGCCCTGTGCTTTTATCACTCCCCCCCACTCCCACACATGCAGCTATCTCCAGGTCCCTGAGGTACAGCTATGGAGCCTTAGGCCTGACCAAAGCTGGTCTGAGGACTCCCACTGAAAAGCTGCAATAAAGCAAATACAATACCATCTCTTGTGTAAAAAAAAATAAGAAGAAAAGAGGGTGGCAACAATGAAGATAGGAAACAAGTGCAAATAAAAGAGCTCTAAGAGGGCACCTGGGTGGCTCCGTGGGTTAAGCTGCTGCCTTCAGCTCAGGTCATGATCTTGGGGTCCCGGGAACGAGTCCCACATCAGCTCTCTGCTCAGCAGGGAGTCTGCTTCCTGCTCTCTCTCTGCCTGCCTCTCTGCCTGCTTGTGATTTCTGTCTCTGTCAAATAAATAAATAAAATCTTAAAAAAAAAAAAAAAAAAAGAGCTCTAAGAGAAGGCAGAATCCACTGCGCTCAGGGACCCACCTGTCAGAGATATGGACCATGAGTGGAGATACTAGGTGAACTGGAAAGTGGTTTCACACTACAGGCCAATTCTGGGCGTGTGCAGTGTTGGGCTAGAGTTCTGGATAAAAAGCATCTAAGGTCACATCCAAGCCCAGTGGAAAATGGTGGCAGGATAAGTGATTTCTGCTTCGGTTGGGCACAGGTGGGGGGGGGGGGGTTGGGGGGTGATGGGAGGACTCTCAGGGTAAGTGGCACTGCTGACCACGATTAAAGCACAAGAGGAGGAACAGGTAGGTGTAGGATGGGAAAGACAAGCGTGTCATGTCGACTACGCTGAATTGCAGAGGGCTAGCAGTTGCTTTGGAATTCCTAGTACTTAGTGGGGACTTAGCACCTATGCTGGAGGAGTCATTTTGAGTTCTAGTGATAACTTAAGGGCTATGTAATATATAGATTATTTACCCAGTAGACCTCAGGGACTCCCTCAACATATGCACTAGAGAGCATCTTCTGGATTTAAGGCTGGAGCTTTAATCAGAAGAGCCCCATTAGGTTTAATGGGATTTACATAGCTAGAAGGCCTGCGGATGCTACAAAGAAAAAGGCTCTCAACCTGCTTTTGCATTTAATAATAATTAATAATGAATCTGCTCTTCCCCATGGGAGTCAAGCACAGGCACGCGTACCTGATGCAAAGCCCAGTTCCATGCTTTGAATATCAGTCCCGTGCTTTTATGGGCACCCCAATGCATCAGTGCCTAAGAGCCTGTCTAGCTCAGGACCCACACTGGGTGACTTATAATTAAAACAATTGCAATTTCTTTTGAAAATTTAATTCCAAATATAATTCCTCATTTGCTTCACAAGGGTATGGCACTCACGGCAGCCTATCTGTGGGGAAATTAAAGGAAAGCAGGGGGATATGCACCACACGGTGCTTATATTAAAATAATCATTCATACTTTCCGGCAACACTTTTTAATAAGTGTCAAATCTTTATTACTTTCTTTGGCATTTGCATCCACATTCATCATGTCAAATTCATATGGTATTTATTTCTGGAAGATGTAAATAGCAACATGGGGCTTCCCCAAGCTAATCAATTAGTCCAAATCCACTCCTGGGTTTCTGATTTGGGGAGGTTACACTGGCTCCCGAAGTACGTGAGAAAGCCAGCTTATAACAGTCTCAGGGGCAAGGTAGAGCTACAGAGGCCACTGGTTTTCTTAATGCCTTGGCCACTGGCATCAGGCCCTTCCTGGAACCAGCTTTCTGACACAGGTAATCCACACATCAGCCCTTCTCCACAGCCACAAAGCAGTGCTCGGTGGATGTGCTGGAGCTCTCCAAGCCCTCCCTTTTGAGTAGAGAAGGTCGAATGGTGGGATGATGTAGACCTTTGCTGGTTCTTCTGGGTCACTCCTAAAAGTTTTAGAAAGAGCACTCCTAACCAAGGGTATGCTAGAAAGATAAAAGCTGTCGGTATGGCAGAAACCATAAGCCTGGGAAAGAAGTCATGAGAATTCTCATCTCAGCTCATCTAGAAATGACTGTGAAATTCCCCTCTCTCAGTCTGAGTTATCAGGCCATGGAGATGGACTTATCTGCATGGTGTCTGAGGCTCTACCGACTGTCAAGGTGATGAATGACATCACCAAACATCTTCAACTCCTAAGCTGGACTTTGGAGGATATGGTGGCCTCAGTCTTAAGCTTGACTCAAAGAGGAAGTGACAGTCAGGGGCTGAAATTTAACAATGCTATCCCTACCTTTAGGGTTGAAACCTCTAATACTAACACTATGAGTATTGGGGTTCCTTTGGGTTTCACTCATTAAAGAAGAAATACAAGCAACAGGAAACTAAATACATGGGGGGCTAAGCTAGCCTACATTTTAACTCACCAGTATGGAGCACCCAAGATCTGGTATGCAAATTTTATTCACTTCTAGTGGAAAAGATAGAGACTGACTTAACTGACATATTACTGTGGTACGCACATTGATCCTTGAAATCACAGAACAGAAAGAACCTGAGGAATGGAACTGATATTTGCAAAACTGTGAAAGTAGCACACCTTGACTTTTATTCCTCCAGCTTCCTTTGCTGTATGGCGTTCCCCATGGGAGTTCTCCCAGATACCTTGCACAGTGTCCTGTGCACAGTGCACAGTGTCCTGCTCCTCCTTTTTGTTCTCCTGTACCCTCTGTCTACAGGATCTCCTCTCAAGCAGCATCCATGGCCAGTCATTTGTATCTTAGTTGTGAATTGGCATAATCACTTCCTTCTTTAAATGGGGGGAGGAGAAAACCTGAATTTTGAGGAAACAGGTACATAGGCAGAGACTTCTAGCTGTCACCCCAAATCCATTAGCTTCCAAGTCTCCTCCAC
This sequence comes from Taxidea taxus jeffersonii, assembly GCA_003697995.1. Lineage (NCBI taxonomy): Eukaryota > Metazoa > Chordata > Mammalia > Carnivora > Mustelidae > Taxidea > Taxidea taxus. Next base: position 37,647 of record RCUC01123714.1, read on the forward strand.
AGCAACATACCCCAATTATCAGTGGAGGGTGTGCCTGCTGAGAGTGAAGATTATATTTTTCCAGCCTCTCCTGCTGTTAGATGTGTTAGGTAATCACATCATGACCAGTGGAATGTGATAGGAAGTCATAAGTGTAGCTTACAAGGCATCCTTAAAGGAAAGAGGGAGGCCCCTTCCTTGGATCCACTTTACTGATCCTGTTTGCTGGAACATGGTCATGGAGGTAATTCATCTCAGGCCAGAAGGCAAGGACAATTTCCTGGGGGTGGCAGAGCAATAGGACAGAGGAACCAGGGTCTCTGGATAACCACAGGAAACAAAATCATCATCCCAGCGCTGAACTACCTACTCAGGAACTGTTATGCCATGGACAAATACTGTTTAGGCCACTATTTTTTTAGTTTTATAACATGTAGCCAAACCTATGTGGTCACTAAAACCAGGGGCAAATGATTAGCTATCCTGGAAAAGGCAGTATCCTCTCAAAGCACCTAGGGTTGAATTCCAAATCCACCACTGATCACCTGTGTGACCTTGGACGATTTATTTCCCCTCCCTGAAACATATTTTTCCCCGGGGCCCTTTCTGTAAAATAAAAATAAGAATTCCAATCTCTTTTGTAGTAAAGAATAAATTAAATGCTTATAAAAGTGATTTGCATATTCTAAGGTACTTGTGGACCTATAATATTGACCAATAGTCATCAGGTCTCTTTAGATTATGACAGGAGCCCCCTCACACCAACTCAATGAGGGGTTTACCTTCAGGACATAATAAGAGAACACACATCCAAGTAAGGGCGATGAAGGGTGGCTGAGTTTTCAGAATAATTGCAACTACAAAAGTCAGAAATAGATGCTATACTCAATATCCTCCAGGAACCATGTGATCTCCCCGTACCTCTGCTTCCTCAGCACCTCAATACATTGTGACTCTTCATCTTTGGTACTTACCACCATCTGACTAGAGTGAGATGGGTCCTTGAGTCTTAAATTCAGATTCCCCACTGGGGATCTGATTGGTTGAAGTCATTGGCTAGGTTTAGGTCAGATGTGCACTTTGATCCAATCTCTTGTCAGGGGTGCAAGGTCATGCAGTATGGAGAGTTAACCTTTCTAGAAGATGTGATGGATTAACTTCTCTAGTTATAACAGGTGGAGCTGTCAGTATCCTTTCTGGTATGATGGAGATAATGATCAAAAGTATGTTAACTACTCCAGGCAGGAGGAAGGTACAAACAAAGCTTATTTGGAAAAAGTTATGAGTTCTCCAAGTATTTCACCTTTCCTGTCAATGGAATGGACCTCACAAAATCAGTTTTGCATGGACCAACACAGTTGAAAACTCATCTGCTTAGCAGCCAGCATCCACTTGCTCACCCACATCATGGACTGTCTGGACATTCACATTACCACCACACAGTCCTTTGTTTTTAATGACTGAAATTGAAGGTTCCTTTCAAATGAACATTGATGGATGTAAAGGGCATGGCATCTTTCCAGCACAATCTGGTACCAGAGCCATGGACACATTTTTGTCCTCACAGGGCCTCTAGCTTCCTTATAACTTCCATCCCTTGAGTGTGGTCTGCCTTCTAAGTAATTGACCTACACCTTTCCCTTTGCAAAAGGAAGAGCAAAGAAAAAGCTTTTCCAAAGACCTTAATGAGAGCAAGAAAAGACATTCTTTCAAGCTTTGCAGCCCTGCCCTTCTGCTGGAGGAAATAGAATCTGATACCCAGCCAAGATCTTGTGCTCTCTTTCTGCCTCTGAGCTTTGCGTAGAAAAAAAAATGCTTTTTAGAAAGTAAATGTGCAAGTGAGCCCATTTATTTCTGATTTAACCAGATGGAGAGGAAGAGTTAAATATAAATGTTCTAAGTTCTAGCTTCCTTAATTTCACTTTTATTCCTCCTAATGAGGCAAACATCTCCTAGAGGACTCAAGATTCACCTAAGCCAGTTTACATTCAATTTTCTATCACTTATAACAGAAAAAAAAATCTTAACAGAAACAACAAAAATCACAGAACTCATTTTTTGTTGTTTTTCATTTTCTCTTTCCTTTTCAAACAATTTAGGAATGATTGCAAACAATAAGCTACATATATTGGAAGTATAAAATTTGATAAGATTTGATGTATGTATACACCTAGGAAGCCACGTATACAATTAAAATAATGAATATAAACTCAATAATATAAACTCAATAATCCATATAAACTCAAATAATGAAAAAGTAAACTCAAGAGTTTACTTCTAACTCTTCATAATCCCTTCTTCTCACTCCTTTCTCCTTCTACCCTCTCCCTGGCAACCCTGATCTACTTTCTGTCATAGCTTGCATTTTTTTTAGGCTTTTACAGAAATGTAATCATACAGGATGTACTTTTTTTTTTTTTTGTCTGGCTTCTCTCATTTAGCACAATTATCTTGAACTTCATCCATACTGAGCATGTATCCATAGTTCGTTCATATTAATTACCAAGTAGTCCTCCACGGTATGTACATGACATCGTTGCTTACCGGCTGGCCTGTGGACACTTGGATTGTTTCCAATTTGAGGCTATCACAAATAACGTTGCCATGAACTTTCAGGTGCAAGTCTTTAATGGAAATATACTTTCATTACTCTTGGGTTAAATATCCAGAAGCAGAATGGCTGGATTATGTGGTACAGGATTAATCTTCTGAAAAGTTGCAATGCAGTTTGCCAAAGTGGTTGCACCATTTTAATTCCCATCAGCAGTGTTGGGAATTTCTGTTCCTCTATACCCTTGCCGACATCCGCTGTGCTCAATGTTTTCAATTTTGGACAATCTAATAAACATGTAGTTCTATTACAAAGTAGTTGCAATTTGCATTCCCCTAATGACTACAGACACTGAGATTCTTTTTACATGCTTCTTTTCCAACCTGTTATCCTCTAAGATGGAGTGTCTATTCAAATTTTTTGCTTTTTTTTTTTTTTAAGATTGTATTTTTAAGTAATCTCTCCACCCAATATGGGGCTTGAAGGTACAATCCCAAGATCAAGAGCCATATGCTCTACTAACTGCCAGGCAGGTGCCCCCCGCACAACCTTTTTTTTTGCCTATTTTTTAACCTGTGTGTTAATCCCTGAAATTGGAATATTCTAGAATTCTTTCTACATGCCAGATGTAAGTACTTAATCCAATACAGGATTTGCAAATAGTTCATCCACGTCAACACTAATGTGTCCAAAAGCAGAAGTTCTAACTGTGACAAAGTCCAAATAACCATCTATTTTCTTTTGTAAATTACTCTCTTGGTGGTTTGTTTTCAGGTTTTTTTGGAGGGGGGGTTAATTTATTTAATTTTATTTTTTCAGTGTTCCAAGATTCATTGTTTAGTTACCACACCCAGTGTGCCACACAATACATGTCCTCCTTAATACCCACCACCAGGGTCACCCATCCCCCCCACCTTCCTCCCCTCTAAAACTCTCCGTTTGTTTCTCAAAGTCCAGTCTCTCATGGTTTGTCTCCTCCTCCAATTTCCTCCAATTCACTTTTCATTTCCTTCTCCTAATGTCCTCCATGTTATTCCTTATGATCCACCGGTAAGTGAAACCATATGATAATTGACTCTCTGTGCTTGACTTATTTCACTCAGCACAATCTCCTCCAGACCCGTCCATGTTGATACAAAAGTTGGGTATTCATCCTTTCTGATGGCTGAGTAATATTCCATTGTATATATGGACTACATCTTCTTTATCCATTCTTCTGTTGAAGTGCTTTGTGGTTTATCCAGGACAACTTTACCTACCCCTAACACCACAAAGAATTTCTCCTACATTTTTCTTTTTTAAAATTTTTATTTATTGATTGATTTGAGAGACAGAGATCACAAGTAGGCAGTGAGAGAGTGGGGGAAGCAGGCTCCCTGCTGAGCAGAGAGCCCAATGCAGGGCTCCATCCCAGGACCCTGGGATCATGACCTGAGCCGAAGGCAGAGGCTTTAACCCACTGAGCCACCCAGGTACCCCAGTTTTCTTTTTTTTTTTTTAGACCTTGAGAGAAACTATGAAATGAAGACTCTTCACCAGACCTCTCAGTCACTTTCACAATGGTGAGGTGGAGAGTTGAATCAGAGTCAGGAAAAACACAAGTGGCCTTTCCTCTGATGAGTTTCCATTTGCGCCATTTTATCACGGGTTGGGGGCAGCTTTTCTGAAAGTCCAAATGGTACCAGGTAGGCAGAGAAGGGGAGAATTAGCTCTGATCATGAAGTGTTCCTGGCACATACATTTCAAACTGAGATGTCAACAGCTTATCCCTCAGAGCTCAGCTGTTCACTGTAGTCAGGTTGAAAAACAGGGGAGAAGCCATGAGCAGAATTCATTTAAAATGCCACACGGGTTTTCAGAAATAATGCCTCGTCAGCTCTCTCAGGCAACATTCACCTCAGAATTATCTCAGCTCTTCCTGTTTATGACACGAAATGTCTGGTTTTCTTGAGCTTACCTTGAGTTCCAAGTTGTCAGGGGGAGGAGAAGGAAAGCTCTGAGCAGTTATCCCACTCAGGCTCTGGACTACCTGCACCAAAACTATTGGGAAAAATGCAAACCTTGGCACCCAACCCCAACACACACACACTGGCCCTCTTCCTGACTTAAACAAAATTTCTGAGGGTAACACCTCAAGGTCAAATATGCCTGGTACATTAAACAAAGTAGAGGGATGCCTGGGTGGCTCAGTCGGTTAAGTGTCTGCCTTTGGCTCAGGTCATGATCCCAGAGTCCTGGGATCGAGTCCTGAATTGGGCTTCTTGCTCAGTGGGGAGCCTGGTTCTCCCTCTCCCTTTGGGGTATCTGGGTGGCTCAGTAGTTTAAGCCTCTGTCTTCAGCTCAGGTCATGATATCAGGGTCCTGGGATCGAGCCCCACATCGGGCTCTCTGCTCAGTGGGGAGCCTGCTTCCCTGCCCCCCGCCTGCCTCTCTGCCTACTTGTGATATCTCTGTCAAATAAATAAACAAAAACCTTAAAAAAACAAAACAAACAAAAACAAAACAAAGTTGTCACAGATGAGCCCTGAAGTACCTGAGAACATGCTGGGATCCTTTCTTGAGACAGCTTCTAGAACGTTCTCAGGGTGAACCAGAGGTTCTCAACCTTCTGTTGGCATAGAATCACCTAGAGAGCTTAGAAAATGCAATATCTGAGCCCCACCCCTGAAGTCCTATAGTAATCATCTGTGGTAAGTCCAGTTTTTGGGTTTTTTTTTTGCTTTTTTTTCTTCTTCTCTTTCTTCTCTCCCCTCTTTCTTTTTCCCTTCTCTCTACTTCCTTCTCTCTCTTTTTTTAAGCTCCCAAGATAAGCCTAATATGCAGCCAAGAATGGGAACCACCTGGTCACAGAGCAGGGGCAGCAACATCCCAGCCACAGGGCTTGGCAGGCAATGGGAACGAAGGAAGCAGGCTAGCTGAGGGCTCTCGTGAAGGGAAACCTCAGCTCCATCTCAAGAGCGGGGCTGCTACTCAGCTAGTCAATTCCTGCCATATGGGAAGAAAATCCTCTGAGAGTTCACAAAAAGTTAGAAATAATTCTTTGAATATGACATCTCCTGATTTTTAAGTGTTTGAAAATGACACAAAGTGAGTCAATCACTGTGTTCAGAACAGAACACAGCTGTGGGTGGCTATGGGCCAGGGACTGACAGTTTATGGCTTCTGCTGACAACGTTTCTCAGCCATATGGATAATATAAGGATGTCTTCCCATGGTGACCACTCCACAGGGGCCAGTTCAGAAGATGCTCATAGGTTTGTATATAGTCTACTCCCGCCTTCCTAGAATTCTATCCGGGCATGAACCCAACTGTGTTCTTCGACTTGGGTGTACCAGATTTCCTGATTTGTTTGAGGCCAGTCGGAGAAGTTAGTCTCATAATTAATATTTAGTTAATAATAAAATTAATATTATTGATATTATTAATCATATGTTTTTCATGTTTATCTCCCAGTAAAAACTTTTTTCTGTCTTAGACAAATGATCAGTGTAAGAATATGATTTTTATAAATGATACTTGAGTGGTTTTTTTCCTATCAATTTCACTAACAGTCATATTTACTCCAATCCTTCTACCACATGTACAATGATAGTTTTCAAACTTTAATAAGCATGAAAATCATCTGGGGCCCCTGTTAAAATGCAAAGCTTCAGGCCTCGCGGGTCCATATAGTTTATTATCAAAGAAGAAACACTTGGAGAATGAAAGTAACTTTGAGTTAACGGGGGTGAACGAGGTTACACAATAAGCAGCCCCCAGACCTCACTTGTGCAAATTCTGATTCGGTGGTCAGTGCTGGAGCTAGAGACTCTCCAACTTTAACAAAGCATCCCCAGATAAGCTGGTGGTTTGGACTGTATTTTTGAACAGCCCTTAGTAGTAGGAATGAAAGATGGTAGAAAAATACTCATTTGGGAGATGAAAATACCAAGTCTAGAGAAGGACTCACCGAGACGCAGTCGTGTGATGCTCGATACATTACAAAGTAAGCAACCAGCCAGTAAGGGAAGTAGGAGACACATACGAATTGCTAATCTCACATTTTCCTTTTTTCCAGATTTTCTACAAAAGTAATTTGTTAGCTCTACTTGATTACATAGTACTTGACTGTCTTCAAGTTAATGTCTAAAGGCAACTGGTAATTAATGAGTGTGTATAAGCATTGTGATGAGCAGTAAACACATGCCACAGACACACATTTTTATGAAGATATGCTAATGAATCTTTGTACCCTAGACTGAAAGCAGAACCCCAGGAGGGTTTTCTTTTTATTTATTTCTTTTAGCCAACAACCAAGTGATATAGGTAATGAGCTTGCTTGGGTCTGGCTTTCCATGCAGTGGGCACTGGGGGCTCTGTAGTGGAGCTGCAGTCCCTTGGGAACCTCAATGAGCAATGCTCTGTTTCCAGGAGCAAGGCATTGCTAATTCTAGTAGCAAGCAGAGGATTTGCATTTTATTTCTGGGAGCCACAACCACGTATCTGTGCAACCTGAACTGGTCAGGAAGTGGCTTTCTTGTTTGAGTTTGGTCTTAATGTACTCTCATCTGATGAAATTAAGTCTGAGAATTCCAGGGTGTTGAAGGCTGTTGGGCCTCCCAGGTACACAAGCATGTTCTACTCTGTTTCTGGATGAAGCAACATAGTGTACTTATTGTTTAGAGTATGCTGCCTGGATTTGAGTCCTGGATCAGCCATTTATGGTTTCTGTGTCCTAGAGTTTAGCGGTTCTGGCCTCAGTTTCCCCATTTCTCAAGTGAGGATAATAAGAGTACCTATTGCCTAGGGTTATTCATGACTAATAAATGAGCTAATATTTGTGAAGCACCTAGCAGGGTGCCTGGCTTGTAGCAAGAGCTTGGAAGCTGAACACTGATGTTCAGAGGACATAGCTGTCCTTGGAGCAGAGCCTCAACAAGAGAAAGTTGCACTCAGTGACCTGTTGGTCGACACTGGCCCTGAAGTTTCCATCTGTGAACCACCTGCTTTTTTGTCACATGTTTCATCAAAACTGCCTTGTAGGAGGCTCAGCACGTAGCCCTGGGGCCCCTTCCAGGGGTCCATGGGTTGTTCTTCCCAGAGGGAACTTTGACCTCTCTTTCTCTCCTATATCAGACTTCAACTACATACCTTCCACGTACATCTCTACCCTCATCTTCAGGAGAGAGTAAAAATCTCTGCAAGGTCTTTTTATATCCCCTCCAGACATTCTGTGCCTAAAATCCTAGCCCCTTCTATTTTCAGCTTCAAGCAGATATTCGAGGCAGAAAATGCCTGCCAGCCAAGTGTTTCAGACTGCATTTAGGAGGTACATTTGGGCTCATGCTTTTGTGAACAAAAATCTGTGCTGGCATTCTAGAAAACATGTGAAAGTATACTCCAGAGAGAGTCTCAAAGCTCCAGAGAAATAATCACGGTGGCTTCTACTTGACAGTACTTTACAATTTACTGAGTTCTTACATGTCTGTGATTTCATTTGCATCTTGTAACGCTGAGAAGTATTCATGATAAGGTTGAGGACTGTTACGTTGCAGATGACAAGGCCACTGACAACAGAGATGCAAGCATGTGACTTTCTTGCAAGAGCGTGGTCTCTCACCTCCCAAACCCATGCTACATTTACATCTTGCTTTCACATGCCCTTTACAAAGTACTAGTGTGAGGACAGTATCATTGTATCTACAGAAAAGCCCCATGAATCAGATGGGGAAGCATTTTGGTCAGCATAGAGTGCGTTATGCTTTGGTAACAAATAGCCCTGATATCTCAGACACGTGACCCAACAAAGATTGATTACATGTTCATATCATGGTCTGATGCAGGTCTAGGTGGCTCTGTACGGTGATATTCCTCCATGTGGTAACCAATACCCTTTCCTATTATCATTCTCCACTTAAAAAATACAGCCCTTAGAAGTCACCAGAGAAGAGGAATACAATGTCATCAATTTCCTGGAAGGTTTTATTGCCTGGCCATCACTTCCACCCACATCCTATTTGCCTGAGCCCAATCATGACCTCAGCCTAACTAATGACAAAGGAAAGGTAGTCTTCTTGTGTACCTGGGAAGAGTAAATGAGATGGGGTTTGATAAGTACAAAACATTTTTTCTGCTATTCCAAAATATACCAGCACTTGTCCTAGGCCATCTACGAGGGATTGGCAAGCAAAACATCATGGTCAAAATCTTTGACTGTGTTCCAACTATTTGGAAGAAACAAAAGATCTGCAGAAAAAAAACTGAGTTATTTCAGAGGTGAAGCTTTCCACAAGCTGAAGAATGTGGCTCTATATCAGGTTACCAGAGCAGAGGAAAGAAGAGAAGAATGATTTGTCCATCACTGGGATGCCAATGGAGATATTACTATTTATTCATTCATTCTTTTTGTATCCCCATGCATATCTACAAGTGATTTCAGCAGGTTTCTAATATTTAAGAACATCAAAAAGAAACAAGAACAAAACCACACACTTGGAACACTGAAAAAATAAAATAAAATTCAAAAAAAAAAGAACACAACCATACACATACAATGAAAAGTAGTTAAATATTTAGAGCAGAAATCTAACTATACCAACTATTTAGGATTGATTAATCATTACAACTGAACAATAATTTCCTCTCTGAGCACTAGAAGCTAAAGTAGAAAGAATAGAGAGGTTAGGAAAATAGCATTTTGAGCACATTCAATGTCCCAGTGATTGTGTGAAACGTTGTACACAGATCAGCTTATTGGACCACACACCAGCTTGTGACCATCAGTAGCCACCACATCTCGAATTCCTTCTCAGTAAGACATAGAACATCTCAACTACATTCAGTGGTCAAGGCTAGGTTGCAATTCAGCTCTGATGGCAGTCTGTGCACTTACCATAACCTAACATTTCTCTCCGTCACATAAAAGAAAGTATGTGATCAAATAGACTCACATATACACATACATGCACACACACAGAGAACAGAAAATGTGTCTACTCTATTTTTCCTAAAAGAAAGAGGTGGCATCTCAATGAGCTCCAAGTCTGCAAATACAAAGGTTTTCTCCCTGTTTCAAGCCCTTTGAGGTTAGGGTAGAGATTTCCTGTGATGGCATCAAAGGGGCCTGACCTGTGCCTCTGGCAAGGAGAGGATTTGAAAGCAAGGGACAGGCCCAGTGCCGATAAATGAAGGTTCCAAGGTCTGGCCAAAGACAAGGCCAGAGTCCTCCAGGCCTTCTCTTAGCATTCCCTTTATTAGATTGGATTACATTAGGTTCCGAAGGCCAAAGCACTAAAGAGAGCGAGTTTTCATTTTTGCTAACGGATCAGTAACAAAGAAAGAGGGGACCTGCAGGCTACTTGTTCCCTTTACCGTCTTTGATTGACACACGGGCAGTTATTCGGCGTATTAAACTTGGTAATGGCATTCCCGCTTCTCAGCAGAGCTACTATGTGTCACCTCCCTAATTAACAGCTGTTTCCATCCATGCCTGCTGCACAGAGTCAAGGCTAACAGAACATCCTCTCCTAAAGCCAGAGACCAGGCATACGGTCCAGGGATGGGCATCTGATGAAACCATGCTCTGCCTACTTTGCAGCCACCTGGAAGGAACGGGCTGGGTGTCTCGGTAGTACAGAGCTGAAAACACTGTCCGCAAGGGGCCACTGAGCAGCTCTATTCTGAATTACAACATAAGCGACCTTCACCCTTCATGGAAGGCAGATTTCAGCCGCTGTGGTTTCCTTCAATAGGCATCAATTCCCCAATGGCGCAGATCAATTTCCCGTTACCACAGTATAGTAATTAGGAGTCATTGAATAATGTGTGCCGCCAGCTCTTTTAGTCCACAAATCACCTTGAAAATAACAGATATGCCCCGTGGTCAGTGACCAATCAAGTCACGTCTTTCAAAGTCTGGCGGTAACTGGTCGCCGGGCACAGGGTTCATGGCGCACAGCCAGCAAACCTTGGGATTGTGCTGCCTCCTGGTCACTCTGGGTGAGACACTCATGGGACGTGTTTCGGAACTGGGTAATCAAAAGAGGGGGACAGCCAGCAAAGAGGAAGGGAAGGAAATAAGAAGTGAAAATAAAATTCAAATGAGAAGGAAAATTCTGGGGCACCTGCGTGGCTCAGTGGAGTGAGCATCTGACTCTTGATTTCCACTCAGGTCATCATCTCAGGGTCCTGAGACTGAGCCCAATGTGGGGGTGCTATGCTCAGTAGGAGCCTGCTTTAGTCTCTCCCTCTCCTGTTGCGCTCTCTCTCTCTCTCTCTCTCTCTCTCTCTTTCTCAAATAGACAAATAAATAAACATCTTAAAAAAAAAAAAAAAAGAAGGAGAATTCTAACTGAATGCAAATAGAGCAGCAATAGAGGACCTGGAATGCTGAGTGCCACCCCTGGGAGACTCCAGCCAGCCAATCAGAAGAACTTAGAGAAGGTCACTTATCCACATAGATGAGGAAAAGGAAGAAAACAGCCCAGAGAAATTGGCACCTTCAAAAAACTTCACATGAAAGGAACTCTCAGAGCTATTTCACAACCTTGAAGTTGCAAAGGAAAAAAAAGCAAAAAACGTTGGAAGCGAACCAAAACTTAGAACGAAGCATGACAATTCACCAGAGCACATAGAGGGTGTTCACTCGGTGTTATAAGGGCTGTGATGAGAAGAAGGCAGGCATGGTTCAAACTCCCCTTTATCACTTTTTTATAAGAAATAGAATACTTGGATTCTCAATGTTTCTAATTGTTTAAATAGCACTGCATTAAGTAAATATCAATTTTACTCTTTTTTTCTCCTTCCCTATACATTTATTAGTGACAGTAAGAGAGCTTTCTAATGTTTTGATAGACATTTTTAAAGGTCACAGAATAATAGTGAATATTCCCATTGATTATTGAGATCATTTTGCACAGTCATTTTTACAGATGCACACTACCAAGCAAAGCAAGGACTTCCTGTATTCCCCCTGATCTTTCAGTGAGGAGTTCTGCTCAAATAAGGCATAATATAAAAATAATGGCCACTGGAAGGTGCTCACAGTGCGCATGAGAAAACAAGACCCATGGGCACGAACTTTCTTCATTCAACTGACCTCCGAGGAGAGTTCAGGGGGCCTCAATACAGTCCTAGAAATGAAGGAGGCTGATTAGAAAGGCATTTGGTATTTTCCCAGAGAGAGATTCTGGGATGTCTAAGTGGCATATAACTGGAGGGACAGAGGGTTATTCAAGAGGAAGACCTAAAAACAAAACAAAACAAAACAAAAGGAAGACCAATATAGCTAAGTGGAATAGCCAAGTGGATATTTGGAGTCTCCTTTCTAATTCTCAGAAGAAATCCAGGCTGAAGATAAATAAGTAGGAGTCAGTACCCTACTGGTTATAATGAAGGCCATAAGCCCTCTTCTGGCAGCTCCCCAAGACTGAGCCAGACACTACCTGCTGAATCCTCTGTTCTTTTCAGCAATAGAACCCAGATTTTTTTGTCTGCCTTCTCACTCCATGTCATTAGGTGTTCACGGTGGGGCCTCTTCCCAGCTACAGAGCATAAGTCTGATTAGTCTAAGTCTGTGATGGTATTCCATTCCTTCCATGGTGCAAGGTTTGGGCCTGGGCCTGGGCCTGGGCCTAGGCTGCAGCTCTGGCCAATAAGAAGTAAGGGCTGGGGGGCTTCTGGGACAGTGCTCCTCACTGGGGAAAAGAGAGTTAGGCACAAAAGTGTCTATCTCGGTTAGCCAGCTCATACGGTGTGGTACCTGGGACTCGAAGCCAATTGCAACAAGACAATTAGTGTAAGAACCAAGCCCGCCTGCTTAGGGGCACAGAACAAAGAGTGGAATGACCTAAGCTGCTGAATTAACCAAGAACTGACCGATGGAGAAATTCCCTGGTGTGTGAGACAAAGATGTCAGCTGTTGCTTCCAGCTCAAACATCCTAATACATCAGACAGGAACCTGAGGAATGACAAAGACAAGGGACACCAGGGAAGGAGACAGGAGGAGTTGGGGAGGAGAGAGGAGACACAGGAAATTCTAAGGCAGAGACCCAGGACAGGGACTCTCAGTTCCCTTTGAACTCTCTGATCCAAAGATGGTTTGTTTTTTTTTCAACTTTACTGAAGTATAATTGACACTTAAATTGTAAGATATTTTCAAGTGTACATCTGGTCCAAGATTTTAAAGCAGACAATCTGCCTTCTCTTGCAGGTGTTAACTCATTTCCAAATATATAAGCAAGCCAGAGAGGACTTAAGAGTCAAGTGGGTAGAGGAAGAAAAATCACTATTACTGCCTTAACCAGTATCAAAAATTTGATACTTATTTTGGCTTTAGAAACCTTGGTTACATCTTTCAAGGCTCTCAGGCTGCTGACACGTAGAAAATGAAGATGAGCATCGTAGCAGGGGGTAAAACATGAACGAGTGTGGGCAACCAGCAACAACAGAAATGAGACAACCTAGAGCTTCGGTATTGCTAAAATTACCCACAACCCGGGAGTACATTATTATTAACAGAAAGGTACCAATAAAGGGCCAAATGGAACTGCTGAAAACAAGTCCGATCTTGCTTCTGCTTTTCAAATTAAATAGGATGTGGCATCTGTATTTAAACAAGGAATGTCTGTGGGGAGATTTTGTTGTATGTTATTGGATTGGGCTGTCAAAGAAGCATCCTCCACTCAATAGTCTTAAAAATTAAATAAAGGATCCTTGTATAATGAATGCTTTGTAATCATGAGGAGGCAGTTACCCAGTGGCTGGGATGGTATGGATTACTTCTATGTACTTGGAACTGGAGTTAGGTCAAGAAGGTCAATTTTCTCCTCTCTTCTTCCAACAAACAGAGATTGAATTCATTATGTGGAGATGAAGAGTTTCAGCGTTGGAGTCAGACAAACCTGGAGAGTATCAGCCCCCCCTCCATTACTAATGGTATGAGCTTAAGAACGTCCCAAAGTCTGTGAGCTTCCATTTCCTCATGGCAAAAAAAAAAAAAAAAAAAAAAAAAAAAAGGAGCTATAATAATGTAAGGTTATTATATGTAAGGCTATTATAAATATTTAATGAGACTATTCTTATAATAACCCAAGTCAAAATGGGAGATAAAACTAATATGCATTAAACATTTACTTTGTGGCAGACATTTCATTAAGAGAAATGACAGAGAGAGACAAGAGTTGGGTTCATCAGCAAGACCAAGTTGTGATGAGAAAATTCCTGCTTCTGGCAAAAAAAAAAGTGGGGAATATGGTTTTTATATTAGATCAAGTGAGTTTTAATATAATAAAGAGAGGTGACTTTTTAAAAAAATATTTTATTTATCCACTTGAGATAAATAATATATCTGAGCCTGGGTGGCTCAGTGTGTTAAAGCTTCTGCCTTTGGCTCAGGTCATGATCCCAGGGTCCTGGGATGGAGCCCGGCATCCGCATCTGCATCCAGATCTCTGCTCAGCAGGGAGCCTGCTTCCTCCTCTCTCTCTGCCTGTCTCTCTGCCTACTTGTGATCTCTATGGATAAATAAAATATTTTTTATCCCTCCAATATTCTATAACTTCTGTAAATCAGCCCAACATCTCTTCCCTCCTTTGAAAAACTAAATGTTTTTTTGACTCCAGGTTGTTCTGGTGGGGCTTCAGTTCACAATTCTCTGAGATCCTGATTATAAAGGGAAAGGGAAGATGGGCAGGAGTATCACCTACCCAGCCTTGGTGGGTTAATGTAACTAACCACCTGATTTCTGATGGGCAGGTGACACTGGGATTTTATAATTGGATGATCAGAAATGACAGCTTTCTGTCCCTGGATTACAGGCTATAAAGATGTGACACACACACCCCAAACTGTTAGCATCCAAGTTACATCTACTGGGAGGAAATAAATCTGCAGAAGAAAATGAAATCACCAAAGAGAGGCAGAAGGAAAAGCAGAGTTGAGAGGCAGGAAGCCCCAAGGATATTGTTGGGTCCCCGGATTCAGTCACATCTCGAGTTAGCGTCTCCTCCATCCCTCCCAGTCATGGATATCAACAAATTCTCCTTTTTGTTCAAGCTACTTTGATGAGAGTTGTGTCACCTTTAATCAAAAGAACCCTGATTAATATGGAGTTAATCTAAAGTAAATGTGCAGTCATTTAACTAAAAGAAAAAATCTAAAATTTTGTAGTAGAAAACATGATGGGAAGCTGTAGGATGAAAAGGCTCAAAAGCTCCTGATTTAGAACACAGTTCTACCTCTATTTATCCTCCAAGAGTACCTTTGAGATTTCACGGGGAAACTACCTTGTGTGTGTACCTCTCTCTGCTGCCAAAGACTTGTGGCTTCCTGAAAACAACTTTCTTCTACTCCTCGTCAGTTGGCCCTTAAAGAATCATTTGCTGAGGCCATAGCACCAAAAGTCCTGTCAGGTGTTCAGAGTGATTCAAGAAGTGTAGGAGGGGGCACCTGGGTGGCTCAGTGGTTTAAGGCCTCTGCCTTCGGCTCGGGTCATGATCCCAAGGTCCTGGGATCGAGCCCCACATTGGGCTCTCTGCTCAGCAGGGAGCCTGCTTCCCCCCTCTCTGACTCTGCCTACCTCTCTGCCTACTTGTGATCTCTCTCCCTGTCAAATGAATAAATAAAATATTAAAAAAAAAAAAAAGAAGTGTAGGAGGAGGGTCTAACAGGGCAGGATGGGAGTCGCAGCCAGTTGGAGATAACCCAGAAGAAACAATCACTCATGCTCAAGACTGCCCAGGGGAAGAAATTACGAGGTATAAGATACCAGGGACAGTTTTCAGTCTACTGATGTTTGGACAGCTGGTTTCAAAGTAAGATCTGCCTTTAGGCTTTCCATGCATTTATTGAATATAATGTCTGATGGCTTTGGAAAACCAAAAATAAAATAGCTCTGGTCTTAAAGAATCAGAAACACGACAGACATTTAGGATAAATTCCTTCTGTCCTCCAGAGCTCAATCAGTCTTCTAAACTTAATTGACCACTGAACCCTTTGTTTCCTGAATATGTTTTGGTTTTGTCACTTTGGATAACAGCATTAACATCATACGGTATATCAGGATTATATTATCTGGTTTAGTAATAGCTCTCATTTATTGAGCACCTAATATGCACCAGGCATTATACTAAGCACTTAGCATGTCTGATCTCATTCTAGTGTTACAGCAGCCCTTTACTTTGTAGGAATGATTATCCCTAATCTACCCAAAAGGTAACTGAGCCTCACAATGAGTAAGTAACTTGCCCTAGGTTGTTGCTACTCAAAAAGTTGCTCTGGGAGCTCTTTGCTGTCAGTCAACAAAGGAAGAAGCAAATTGCATTAGAATGGAGCACTGGGACACCCTCGGAGGGGAGTCAAGATGGCGGAGAAGTAGCAGGCTGAGACGACGTCAGGCAGCAGGAGATCAGCTGGATAGCCTATCAAACCATTCCGAGCACCTACGAATCCAACAGGAGATCAAAGAGAAGAAAAACAACAATTCTAGAAACAGAAAATCGACCACGTTCTAAAAGGTAGGACCAGCGGAGAAGTGACTCCAACGCGACAGGAAGATAGACCCCAGGGGGAGGGGCCGGCTCCCGGCAAGCGGCGGAGCACAAAATCAGGACTTTTAAAAGTCGGCTCCACGGAGGGACATCACTCCAGAGGCTAAACTGGGGTGAGGACCTCACGGGGACAGAGTGGACTCAGGTCCCACAAGGTCACAGAAGGATTGGGGGTGTCTGAATGTCGCAGAGCTCACAGGTATTAGAGCGGGGAAGCCGGCTGCAGAGACAGAGCTGAGGTTTCCTAGAGCCGTGGTCTGTGGCACGGGCCGGTGCTCTGTGCGAGGGGTCCCCACAAGATCCGGAGAGACTCCGACCCGGGACAGCTCAGGGATCTACGGGGTTCGGAGACTCCAGGTGGGACTCTGCCAGAGACAGAGATGCTTGGTCACAGGCTGGGTGAGCTCGGAGCTCCCAGAAGCCAGTGAGACGGGACTGATTACGCACGATTTTCTCCAAGCGCGGTCTCCAAGCGCGAATGGAGGCTGGGGAGACAGGAGTGATTAAACGCTTTTCTCTGAAGGCGCACTGAAGACTGGGGCCCCTAGCTCTTGGCTCCTCCGAACCGGAGATTGGGAGGCCGCCATTTTCATTCCCGTCCTCTGGAACTCTACGGGAAGCGTTCAGGGAACAAAAGCTCCCGAAAGTGAACCTGAGAGGATTACTTAGCCCGGCCCCTGGTAAGGGCGGTGCAACTCCGCCTGGGGCAGAGACACTTGAGAATCACTACAACAGGCCCCTCCCCCAGAAGATCAACAAGAAATCCAGCCAAGACCAAGTTCACTTAACAAGGAGAACAGCGGATTCTTATCTGGACAAAATGACAAGGCAGAAAAACTCACCACAAAAAAAAGAACAGGAGACAGGACTGAAGGCTAGGGACCTAATCAATACAGACATTGGTAATATGTCAGATCTGGAATTCAGGACGACGATTCTCAAGGTTCTAGCCAGGATCGAAAAAGGCATGGAAGATATTAGAGAAACCCTGTCTGGAGAAATAAAAGCCCTTTCTGGAGAAATAAAAGAACTAAAATCTAATCAAGTTGAAATAAAAAAAGCTATTAATGAGGTGCAATAGAAAATGGAGGCTCTTACTGCTAGGATAAATGAGGCAGAAGAAAGAATTAGTGATATAGAAGACCAAATGACAGAGAATAAAGAAGCTGAGCAAAAGAGAGACAAACAACTACTGGACCATGAGGGGAGAATTCGAGAGATAAGTGATACCATAAGACGAAACAATATTAGAATAATTGGGATTCCAGAAGAAGAAGAAAGAGAAAGAGGAGCAGAAGGTATACTGGAGAGGATTATTGTAGAGAATTTCCCTAATATAGCAAGGGGAACAAGCATCAAAATCCAGGAGG
>ML100221.1:1713-19778 GCA_003697995.1 Taxidea taxus jeffersonii
GAAAGCAGCCGCTTAACCAACTGAGCCACCCAGGCGTCCCCTTCTTTGTCCATTTTTAAAACGAGTTTTTGATGCTGCTGTTTGTAGGAGCTCTTTTTATTTTAGGGAGATTAACCTTGTTCTATGATTTGCAAAACATCCTTTCTTGGTTGGTAGTTTGACCTCTGACTTAGTCATATAGAAGTTTTTGATTTTTTTTTAAAAGATTTTATTTGACAGACAGAGATCACAAGTAGGCAGAGAGGCAGGCAGAGAGAGAGGAAGGGAAGCAGGCTCCCTGCCGAGCAGAGAATCCAATGCAGGGCTTGATCCCAGACCCTGGGATCCTGACCTGAGCCGAAGGCAGAGGCTTTAACCCACTGAGCCACCCAGGTGCCCCGAAGTTTTTGATTTTTATGTAGTTAAATATCTCAATTTTCTCTGTTTTTCTTTTATGACTCTTGAATTAAGTTAAACTTTATAAAGGCTTACCTCAACTCAGCGTTATAAAAGAATTCATCCTTGTTTACTGTATGGCTTTATTTAAACCTGATACGTTGGAACATACTATGAGTACAGTGCGAGAAATGGAGCTAATCTGATTTTAGTCCCCAGTGTTAGTTTTCCCATCACCATTGCTTTTGATATTGTTTGTAACAATACATTATTTTGTATTTCATGCTCGCTGTTTTGAAATGCTGCCTTTTTTTATATACTTCTTTCATGTGTTTTAAAGTCACCTTCTAAGTTTTCTTTTGTGTTTCATTTATCTGTTTATTCATGTTATCAGTACCAGTGTTTTAGTTATTGATGCTGCATAGTTGATTTTTAGCATCTGGTAAAATAAGTTGCCTCCTCACAGCTCTTGTTTTTCAGTTTTCTTTGCTACTCTTAGTCTGAATAAACCTAAAGGACTTCTTTTCTGCCTCTGAGTGGATTTTTAAAGAATTTTTCCAAATTTTATTTGACTGTGCCTCCGTGTTGGTGTGATTTAAATAATGTTCATTTAAAAAAATAAAAAATAATTTTCATTTCTTAGGGAAACAGATCAGTCAGGAAATGTTAAACTGATGGGAAGAAGACAACTACAGAGACCTAAACCCAATTTATCAAGGGCAGTTGGGAAGAAATCTGTTCTTTCACAAGGTAAAACAGATGCAGAGAGCAAGAGTTTACATGCAGAAACTTCATTTGAAAAGGTATGGAGTAAGACACTTTATAGCAAATAAGATTACAAAAATTTTCCCTAAGTAGTTGGGAATAAATTGTTTAGTTCACAATTACATGATAATGTAACTGATACTAAAAGATGTGAGAATTTACACATGAATATGAAATGTATCTAATCTCCTGTTTATGCATTTAGAACCCAAGACATATCATTTCAAACATACTCAGTAGCAACAAATCTCCTTTGTTTTACATATATAAATTTTTAAAAATTAAAAAAAAATTTTTAAAGATTTTTATTTATCTATTTGAAAGAGAGTGAGAGAGGATAAGCAGGGGGAGGGGCAGAGGTAGAGGGAGAAGTAGGCTTCCTGCTAGGCAGGGAGTCTGACTAGGAGCTCCATCCCAGGATCCTGGGATCATCTGAGCTAGAAGGCAGACTCTTAACCGATTGAGCCAGTACAGATTATTTTAAAAATCAAGACAAAGATTACTTGTGATCTGATTATCCACCTGCAACCAACCTTTTAGCATATATCCTTCTAATTTTTCTAATACAAAATTTACTAGTATTAATTCAGTTTTATATCTTTCTTTGGTTCTTAACATTTCATAAATATTTTTCCATATTATTAAATATCCTTTGAAAACATGGTCTTTAGTGACTTCATAATATTCTGTCAATGGGTATAACTGAATTTAACCATTTACTCATTATACGATATTTAGTCTGTTCACAGTGTTTGGCATTTTATATAATAATCTAGTGAACATTCTTGTACTTTGTCTAAATATTTACTTAAAATCTTAGAAATGGCATTATAGTATGGATATTTTTTTAGTAGATTTTATTTATTTGAGAGAGAGAGAGAGAGAGAGAGAGAGAGCGCGTGCACCAGTAATGGGGGCAGAGGGAGAGGGTGAAGGAGACTCTCTTCTGAGCAGGGAGCCCAACATGGGGCTTGATCCCAGGACTCCATGACTGGAGTCGAAGGCAGATGCTAGCCAACTGAGCCACCCAAATGCCCTGAGTATGAACGTTTTTTAGGTTTTTGATTTCATATGGGCCAAAGGCTTTCCGGAAAGGATATACCAAGTTTTGTTCCTGTCAGTAATAGGTGGAATTATATGTTTTATAGTGTTCACAGCTGCATCGATGATTTATAGAACTCTTATTATAAGAACAAAAAATGAAATGCCATTGTTTTAATTTCCATTTATTACCAAGTTTGAACTTTTTTATGTTAAGTCAATAAAATGTAAAAATTGAATTTATAGAATCATATGGAAAAGGATAAAGTGAATACATTGGACATTTCTGGAATGGAGAATACAGAGAGAGAGAACTCAGAAGCTGAGACTGTATCTATGTAAGTATTTAGGAAGTAGAATACAGGTAGACTTTAAGAATGACTGTAATAACTTCTGTACTGGATAATGTCTGAATTTTATTTCCATTTAGTGTGCCTAAGTCTTCTTTTAACTGTAGGTGTATTGAAACATTTCAGTAGTGCTCTTTATGCTGCTGGAGAAATAAATTATGATATGGATCCATTGGGTTTGCAATTACATTTCTTCCTTAACTTACTAACAGGATTTTACCAAAGTCTTACTAGATGAATTAATGGTTAAGGTACATGTTTCTGGATAGCAGGTGGTTTCAAAGGGAATATTTAACTAGGAATGCAGATTCAGAGTAGGTCTTATTCTTTTTTTTTTTTTTTAAGATTTTATTTATTTATTTGTTAGAGAGTGAGAGAGTGCGCTAGCACAGGCAGACAGAGTGGCAGGTAGAGGCAGAGTGAGAAGCAGGCTCCCTGCCGAACAAGGAGCCCGATGTGGGACTCGATCCCAGGATGCTGGGATCATGACCTGAGCTGAAGGCAGCCGCTTAACCAACTGAGCCACCCAGGCGCCCCAGAGTAGGTCTTATTCTAATATGAATTTGAATCATTGGATTCTGGACTATACATTTATGCCATAATTTTTGTCTAGGGCCCTGGAGGTGTACATTCCAAACTAGTATTACAAACTAGTATTCTTTTTTTTTTTTTTTAATTTTTTATTTTTATTTGTCAGAGGGAGAGCAAGCACAGGCAGACAGAGTGGCAGGCAGAGGGAGAAGCAGGCTCCCTGGAGAGCAAGGAGCCCAATGTGGGACTCGATCCCAGGACGCTGGGATCACGACCTGAGCTGAAGGCAGCGGCTTAACCCACTGAGCCACCCAGGCGTCCCACAAACTAGTATTCTTAGTGGAGAATGGTATTAAGTGTCTGTCAAATATAGATGTTTTCCAGTTTTGTGATGAAATTATTTTTTTTATAAATCTTTTTTTTTTTAAGGTTATTTATTTATTTATTTGACAGATGGAGATCACAAGTAGGTAGAGAGGCAGGCAGAGAGAGAGGAGGAAGCAGGCTCCCCGCTGAGCAGAGAGCCCGATGTGGGACTCGATCCCAGGATCCTGGGATCATGACCTGAGCCGAAAGCAGAGGCTTTAACCCACTGAGCCACCCAGGCGCCCTGATGAAATTATTTTTATAGTTAGGGTTCCAGGATAATGTCTGTCCCAAAATGTTAAGGTTTAGAAACAGGGGTGTCTTTGAGGATTTTTTTTTTTTTAAAGATTTTATTTATTTATTTGACAGAGATCACAAGTAGGCAGACAGGTAGGCAGAGAGAGAGGTGGAGGCAGGCTCCCTGCCAAGCAGAGAATCCGATGCGGGGCTCGATCCCAGGACCCTGAGATCATGACCTGAGCCGAAGGCAGAGGCTTTAACCCACTGAGCCACCCAGGCGCCCCTGAGGATTTTTCTTTAAAGATTTTATTTATTTATTTGACAGAGATAGATCACAAGTAGGCAGAGAGAGGGGGAAACAGGCTCCCTGCCGAGCAGAGAATCCAATGCGGGGCTTGATCCCAGGACCCTGAGATCATGACCTGAGCCAAAGACAGAGGCTTAACCCACTGAGCCACCCAGGTGCCCCTTTGAGGATGTTTTTGAGGATACTCATAATTATTTTTATATTCCAAATGGTTTACTTATTTGTATCTTGGAGAAGGGAATACTGAAAACAAATATGTAACTTCAGAATAACCATAGTTCTATTCTTTTGTAGTTCTGGTTTGAGTGAAAAAATTGGTCTGCATGAAGATGATCAAACAAAGGTTGTCAGACCAGCACGACTAATGAGGAGCCGATTGCAAAGGCCAAAGCCAAATGTAGGTAAAGCTGCTGAAAGAAAAATTCTAGCATCACAGGAAAAAATTGAGGCCAATGTAAAAAAGAATGAAGGTGAATCCTGTGTTGCTAGAGATGTAAGTACTCTGATTCTTTCCAATTTTTTTGTTAAACAAATACTTAAGCCTTCTTTTACCCCCCTCTTTAAACAGCAAGACTGTACCATTGTATACATTGTTTACATTAAATTTAAAGCCAAAATCTCAAGAGCCAGCAGCTTTGCTGCTTGTAAAGCTGTTTAACTCTGAGCAATCTAGATTTTGAGCATTTATATAATGGAATATCTGCTTTGATCTTATTACCTAATGTTTGACTTGCCTCTCCCCTCCACATTATTTAGGTGTTTAAATTATGCCTCCTTTTTGAAAATATAGCTAGATATGTTAATTTTAACTCTGGCTTAAACACAGTAAAATGTTAAAAGCTTCCTATTAAAATAGAATTCCGAGAGCAAAGATGATGAATTTTAGGTTATTTACATAATAACTAATCTTTGTGATAAGGGTGAGAGTTCAGGTCATAGTTATATTTGAATTTCTTTTGTTAAAATTCTCAAGGTCTATATGGTAATGGTACTAAGCAGAAGACAGACCCCTGGGAATAATTCTAACAGACAGACTGAAGTGCTATAACTTGCTTTCTGATTAAGGGAAAAGAATGGGGGCTTTGAGATAAGGTAGAAGGTGTAGCTTATGAGATTTTTAAAGATATTTAAAATAACATTGAAAAGTGTCCTTTGAGTATCATTTTATAATTGTGAAACATTTACCATTTTCCTTATACTCAAATTGGACAAAGTTTTCAATGCAGTTCTTTATAAATGGATGTTTCATTGTGAAACCTTAAAAATGTGTTTGTTGTTAAGAGTCCTGAACAAGTAGAAGATCAGTCATGTAAAAATCTTGACCTTGAAGACATCACGTTACAATCTGAGAAAGACGATAATTTTTTCCAAATGAATGTCAATGAATGTGTAAGGTAAGCATCATCTTAATGGTTATGTAATCTTTGAATTTTATATGAGGCTTTAGAAATGTTTAATCAGTTTTTTAAAACAAAAGCAAATAAGATAGATTTTTTATGTATCAGATTATATGATATTCACTATATAGCTAGACTTTTTTATTTTTTTATTTATTTTATTTATTTTTTTTAAAGATTTTATTTATTTACTTGACAGACAGAGATCACAAGCAGGCAGAGAGGCAGGCAGAGAGAGAGGAGGAAGCAGGCTGTCCACAGAACAGAGAGCCCGATGCGGGGCTCCATCCCACGACCCTGGAATCATGACCTGAGCCGAAGGCAGCGGCTTTAACCCACTGAGCCACCCAGGCGCCCCTAGACTTTTTTTTTTAAAAGATTTATTTATTTATTTATTTATTTGACAGAGAAATCACAAGTAGGCAGAAGTAGGCAGAGAGGCAGGCAGAGAGAGAGGGAGAAGCAGGCTCCCTGCCGAGCAGAGAGCCCGATTAGGGGCTCAATCCCAGGACCCTGGGATCATGACGTGAGCCGAAGGCAGAGGCCCAACCCAGTGAGCCACCCAGGTACCCCTATGACTAGAATTTTCAGGGAAATTTATGTTATAGCTTTTTTTTTCTTTCTAAGATTTTATTATTTATTTGTCGAGAGAGAGAGAACACAAGCAAGCAGAGTGACAGGCAGAGGCAGAGGGAGAAGTAGGCTCCCTATTGAGCAGGGAGCCCGATGTGGGACTTGATTCCAGGACCTTGAGATCATATTGAGCTGAAAGCAACTGTTAACCAACTGAGCCACCCAGGTGTCCCATAGATTTCTTCTGAATTTCTTAGTTACTAGTGACTTGATGAGTTGATTGACTCCTCATAAATTAGACCTGAATTAATATGCATATTAGATTAAATGTCTGTGTTCAAACAAGAAATGAAACTTACTTTCTTCTCATTGTTTCCTTGGGATTAGATTGATCCACATATGACCTTTATTCACATAAATTTTATGGTTCCCGTAAATTTTATGTAAAACCCATATATGGAAACCCATACTTCTAGCCACATGTGGGTTTTTTTATTTGTTATTTCCCCTCTGGAGGGTACCAAACAAAATCTATGGAATTACTAGTGTACTTTGGGAAATGTTTTTCCTCTGGAAATATTCAGTGTGCACAAAAGTAGTGAGAACAGAATAGTGGACTCCTTTGCACTACTACATGTAGTTTTTTTTTTTTTTTAAAGATTTTATTCATTTATTTAAAAAAAAAAAGATTTATTTATTTATTTATTGAGAGAGAGACAGTGAGAGAGAGCATGAGAGGCTAGAAGGTCAGAGGGAGAAGCAGACTCCCCGTGAAGCTGGGAGCCCGATATGGGACTCGATCCTGGGACTCCGGGATCATGACCTGAGCTGAAGGCAGCTTCTTAACCAACTGAGCCACCCAGGCGCCCCAAGATTTTATTCATTTATTTTGTCAGAGAGAGGTATAGCTACAGAGGGAACACAAGCCAGGGGAGAGGGAGAAACAGGTTTCTCACTGAGCAGTGAGCTCCATGCGGAGCTGGATCCCAGGACCCTGGGATCATGACCCAAGCCGAAGGCAGATGCCTAACAACTGAGCCACCCAGGTTCTCTTTTCAACTATTACTAGTAGTTTTTCAATCTTCACATTTAAAGTCTGGCCTTTTGTATACTTTTTTGTTCAGATCATACTTTAATATGGCTATTTGAGATGTTGGTCAAATCTGGCCATATATAAATGCGTTGCTTAACTCTGAAGGCAATGCGTATGACTGGATAAAATATAGGAGGGGCCAAGAGGTAGGAATAGTAGACATAAATTTGTCTAGCTCCATTGCAGAGGATCGGAGACTCTTAGCCAGTATTTGGGAGGGATTGTGTGGTTGACAATTAGGTATGGTTCAGAGCCAGTTGACTACTACTCTAATTGACCTTATTGATAGATTTCTCTTTATACATGTCTCTGTGTGAGTAGATATTTTAAAAAAATTCATTTCAAAACGTGGTTTTTTCCCCTCTCCTTTAATTTTTAGGTTTTACCCTGAGATGCCTGAGGCTTTCTTAATTAATTAATTATTTTTTTTTAGTTGAGAATTCCTTGTCTTTCAGTAGTATTTTCTCAACCATCCTTTCTTTAGCTGGCAGTATGGTTTAAAATTTGATTGTATGTGTTGTTTTTTTTAAATACATATATAGTATTCAAGAAGATAAGAAGGTCCCAGTTCTAAAGACTCGATTTCAGAAACCAAAGCCAAATATAGGAAGAGGAGCTAGAAGAAGAGAAATTTTCTCAAAGGAAGAGGTGTCAGAGGAGATTGAATCTGGGCAATTCGCAGCACCTTTGAGAGAAATTACAAGAGTGGAAGAAACCTTACCAAGGGAGAGGATATCAGTGGAGGCTAATACTACTAAGGAAATGGAGTCATATTTAAGGAAAACTGAGAGAGACAAGTCTCCCAGAGAGAAGATACCAGAAATGATGGCCAGTACTGTGGAAATGGAGACAGATTTGAAAGAAACAGGAGAAGAGGTTTCCCCAAGGAACACTATATCAGAGGTGGCTGATGTCACTGAGGAAAGAGTGAAGAATTTGGAAGAAACTGGAAGAGAGGTTTCCCCAAGGGACACTGTATCAGAGGTGTCTGGTGTCACTGAGGAAAGAGTGATAAATTTGGAGGAAACTGGAAGAGAGGTTTCCCCAAGGGATACTGTATCAGAAGTGTCTGATGTCACTGAGGAAAGAGTGACAGATTTGGAAGAAACAGGAGAAGAGGTTTCCCCAAAGGACACTATATCAGAGGTGTCTGATGTCACTGAGGAAAGAGTGAAGAATTTGGAAGAAACTGGAAGAGAGGTTTCCCCAGGGAATACCGTATCAGAGGTGTCTGATGTCACTGAAGAAAGAGTGACAGATTTGGAAGAAACTGGAAGAAGAAAAATATCCTTACAGGAAAATGCCCCAGAGGTCAGCACTATAGATGTAGTAGAAACACGTTTAGAAGAAACTGGAAGTGAGGTTTCTGTAAGAGAAAATGTACCAGAGATTGTTGATGCCATTAAGGAGAGAGAAATACATTTGGAAGAAACTGAAAGAAGAGAAATAGACACAGAAGGAGAGGCCCCAGAGGCCAAGACTCAAGGTGAAATGGAGACAGACTGGAAAGAAATTGAAAAGGGAACTTCCCTGAGGGAAAAGGTACTACTAGTGGGAATCAGTGCCATGGGGGAAAGGGAGATTTATTTGAAAGAAACTGGAGAAGGAGATCTTCCCCTGATAGAAAAGGTATCAGGAAAGACGACTGCTATTGAAGAAACAGAGGCGGAATCAAAAGAAACTGAAGACATTTCCTCAAAAAAAAGCAGATCAGAAGAGATTAGTGCTCCTGAAGAAATGGCTGCGGATTTGGAAAAAACTGGAGAAATAGACATTTCTCTAAGGAAATATGGAGCAGAGGAGACCAGGACCTCAAGACAAACTAACACAGATTTAATGCAGAGCAGTGGTAGTTGCTGCAACACTATGTCTTCACTAACTATCAAAGTATGTATTTTTCTGTTCTTTAGAAAACCTATTTTTGAATACTTTTTCAGGGAAAAATTACCAAAATAAAAATGGTGATTATTGCTCTTAAATCCCACAAAATTTAAAATCTCTAAAAGCTTAAAGTCTTTCCCAGCCCTAAATTCTGTGTTTTAGGACCTTAAAGAAACTATGTATCTTTTTAAAAAGTAACTTAAAAAATATTTAAATGTGGTTAAGTTACCATTCTAATTTTTTTCTTATTTGTCAGAGAGCGAGTGAGCACAGGCAGACAGAGGGGCAGGTAGAGGCAGGGGAGAAGCAGGCTCCCTGCTGAGCAAGAAGCCTGATGTGGGACTTGATCCCAGGACTCTGGGATCATGACCTGAGCCGAAGGCAGCTGCTTAACCAACTGAGCCACCCAGGCGTCCCTTTAAGTTACCATTCTTAATGTCAGTTTGAAGTTACTCTTAGCTAAAAGGAGTGTAGGGAATTAGACTGGATTAGTGCTAACTCTAATATGAACATATAGTAGAACTATTTCTTTTGACCGAATGTCTTTCTTTTTTTATTTCCTGTACCACTCCACTTTTATTTTTTTATTTTTTAAATTATTTAAGGAGAGCAAGTGGGAGGGGTAGACTAAGCAGACTGCTTTGAGCATGGAGCCCAACATAGGGCTCGATCTTAGAACCCTGAGATCATGACCTGAGCTGAAACCAAGAGTCAGATGCTTGACTGACTGAGCCATCCAGGTGCTCCCCACTTTCCCTTCACTTTTAAATTTTCTTTTTTCTTCCTTTTTTAAAAATATTTTTTAAATTTTACTTTATTTTAGAAAGGGAGAGAGAGTGCAAATGGGGTGGGCCTCGGAGAGAGTCAAAGACTCCAAGGCAGTCTCCACGCTTAGCATGAAGCGCATTGTGGGGCTTGATCCCATACCCCTGAGATAATGACCTGAGCTGAAAATGAGAGTTGGATGCCCAACTGACTAAGCCACCCAGCTGCTTGTTTCCAGTGGGGCTGCTTGGCTGGCTCCGTTGGTGGATTATGTGACCTTTTTTTTAAAGCATGTGACTCTCGATCTTGGGGTTATAGGTTTGAGCTGCATGTGGGGTATAAAGATTACTTAAAAATAAAATCTTCAAAAAACCCCAAAAGTTTCCAGTTACTTGATGTTCACATGATTGTGACATTTTCCATTTGTGCCGATTTCCTGTGACTGATTTCCTGTGACTATTCCTCTAGAACATTAGCTGTGAAGTACTATCTGTGGTGCAAACACCTGAAGAAGAAAAAAAAAATTCTGAAAAGGAACTGTCAGGTCACCTGAGTTGTTTGGAGACTTCTTTGCAGACTTCTGAACCTGATAAAACAGAAGACCAGGGGATGCTCTGTCCAGATGTTCCAGAGCAGTTTTCAAATACTAATTTAAGGTACAAGTATATTGCTCTGTGTGCTTTTAAAGACAAATCATCTGTGGTTTTTATTTAAACATTTATTGGAGGGAGAGAGCAAGAGCAGGGAGAGGGGAAGGAGAGGGAGAAGCAGGCCTCCCACTGAGCAGGGAGCCTGATGTGAAGCTTGATCCCAGGACCCTGGGATCATTACCTGAGCCAGAGGCAGATGCTTAACTGACAGAGCCACCCATGTGCCCAAGACAAAGCATCTAAGCAGACATTTTCAGATTATCAGTAAGATTTTAAGACATATCTATGGCATAGTGTTAAACTGCTTCTAAGATCTGGAATGATTGGGAGAGAATTTTGAGGTCATTGTGACACTAGATTGAGAGAATTACTAACATCAGAATTGTATGTAACACATACTCCTAAGTCAGTATGGGTATAAGAGCCAGTATTTTCTCTTTGCAAAGATGATAGGCTTATATTTCAGTTGTACTCCTTGTATTTTTCAGGATCTACCAAATAGCCCAGTTGGTTTTCCTGTTAAGAATTAGATTGAAATGGACATTTTGGAGGGTGTGAGTGCTATGAAGTGTGTAAGCCTGATGATTCACAGACCTGTTCCCCTGGGGCAAATAACACATTATGTTAATAAAAATATTTTTAAAAAATTAAAAAAAAATTAGATTTAATATTTATTGCCAGTTTCTCAGGTTGTCCTAAGACTCTGTTCTCATTGTCCCTTCAACTCATTCTAAAATTTGATAATCCTTTTTCCAAAAGCACATCTCTTCCTCAAGAGCAGAAGCCACTTGGAGTTAAACCAGCACCTTTTATGAGAAGTTGGTTCAAGAGACCAAAACCAAACTTAGCAAGAGCAACTTTAAAGAGAGAGACTACAGAAGGAGAAAAATATGTACGTGGGAAGAAATTGGAAACTGATAAAACTGAGACTGTTGTGGTGCAGCAGACCAGTGAACAGGTGAACACTCTCCCTTCTCAACATGTGAGTGCTATTCAAGGTGGATGTTTTTTGTCTTAGCTATTATGGTTACTAAAGTAAAACAGCTGGGGTTAACATTTAACAGATATTTTCTCATATAATTTCTATTGCATGTGATACTAGTCTTCCCATAATTAATGTGCCTCATTATTCCATGTGGTTTGTAAGAATCTTGTATCTCTCATGATGTGCAAGTATGTCATGGAAAGGAATTTAAGAATCCTGGGATCTGAGTTCTTTGTGTGACCATAGCCAAATGATGCAGCTACTTACTTCACAGGAAGAATAAGTTTGATAGTCATACTTTATTTTACATTGTTGCTAAGGTGAATTAAAAAGTTAAAAGCTTGAGAGGAGTTAAAGGACATGTTTTATTTACTTTAACTTGGTCCTCGACAAATTAAGATTGTGTGTATAATATCAAAAACTTTGAATGGAAATCTTAACATTCATAAGTTGTGTGTTCTAAATATAAAAGTACTTTTTTGGCCATGCAGATGGCAACAGGTACATGAAGAGATGTTCAACATCACTAATCATCAGGAAAACACAAATCAAAACCACAATGAGCTATCACCTTCTACCAGACAGATTACTAGTATCAAAAAGACAAGGAATAGCAAGTGTTGGCAACAATATGGAGAGAGAGAAAGCCTCATGCACTATTGATGGGAATGTAAATTGGTGGAGCCACTGTAGAAAACATTATGGAGGGTCCCCAAAGAATAAAAATAATTATCATATCCAGTAATTGTAGTAGTGAGTCTTTGCCCAATATGAAAAGACTAATTCCAAAAGATAGATGCACCCTTTTGTTTATCATAGCATTATTTACAATAGAGAAGCTAGGAAAGCAACCAAAGTACTCACCAAGAGGTGAATGAAGAAGAGTTTTATACACACACGTGTACACACACATACACACACTGGAGTATTACCCAGCCATACAAAAGAATGAGATGTTGCCATATACAACATGAATGGGCGTAGAAGTCCCTTTTGCCAAGTGAAATACTGTGCTAAGAGAAGTCAGAGAAAGACAAATACCATATATTTCCCTTTTATGTGGAATCTGAAAAATAAATGAACAGAAACAGACTCAAATACAGAGAACAGACTGGTGGTTGCCAGAGGAGAAGGGTGGGAAGATGGGGGAAGTAGGAAAAGGGGACTAAGAGGTACAAACTTCGCAGGGCCCCTTGCTGGCTTAGTTGGTAGATCATGCAAACTCTTGATCTTGGGGTTGTGAGTTTGAACCTCATGTTGGGTATAGAGATTACTTAAAAATAAAAATCTTTAAGAAGCACAAACTTTCAGTCATGAAATAAGTAACAGATAAGGACGATATAGGGAATATATTTAATAATATAATAACATATGTATGGTTACAGATAGTGACTATACTTATCATGGTGAATATTGAGTAATGTATAGAATTGTTGAATCACTGTGTTGTACATCTAAAACTAATAAAACATTGTTTGTCAACTGTACTGTAATAATTTAAAAAGCCCAGTTCATAAAAAAATGAAATGATGTATTTTTTTATTTTTATTTATTTATTTTTTAAAAATGATGTATTTTTTTAAAAAGTGCAATTTTGGTTTAAAATTCTTTTTTTTTTTTTAAATTTATTTATTCGAGAGAGAGAAAGCATGATGGGGGTATGGTCAAAGGGAGAAGCAGACTCCCTGCTGAGTGGGGGGCCCCATGTAGGGTTCCATCCGGGGACTCTGGGATCATAACCTGAGCCAAAGGCAGATGCTTAACCAACTGAGCCACCCAGGTACCCCCAATGTTTTAAAATGGCTTAGTTCTGGGGCACCTGGTTGGCTCAGTTGGCTAAGTGTCCAACTCTTGATTTTGGCTTAGGTTTTGATATCAGGGGTGTGAGTTCAAGTCCAGTGTGGAGCCCATTTAAAAAATAAATAAAGAGGGCGCCTGGATGGCCCAGTTGGTTAAGCACGTCATGATCCTGGAGTCCTGGGATCGAGTCCTGTATCGGGCTGCCTGCTCAGCGGGGAGTCTCCTTCTCCATCCGACCCTCTCCCCTCCCATTTTCTCTCTCTCACCCTCATTCTCTCTCAGATAAATTTAAAAAAATCTTAAAAAAAAATAGCTTAGTTCTTACAATGCTTAAAAATTTGTATTTTTTCTTGCTCTTTTAAAAAGGTATATCTTTTTTATTATTTTATCTGATTATAAAAATTTCAGATTGAAAAAATACATAATCTAAAAAGTGAGAGTCCATTATAATGTCCCATTTCTTCCTCCCAGATTAATCAGTCATGTAGCTATTTTGAGTATGTCTACCCAGTTTTTTCTGTATATATACTTATTTACATAAATAATAAAATGTGTGGGTATTTTCATTGATTTCCAAAAATGATGTTATAACTTACCTTCTCATTTTTTTCACTTAATATTATGAACATATTTTTGGATCAGTATATACAGATTTATATTCTAAATTGTTCTGGATTGTTCCATTATAAGCAAATTATAATTTATTCAATACCCTACTGGTAGGTTTGTCTTGTTCCCAGTGTTTTGATTTCGTTCTTGCTTTTTAGGGGGCTATTAAATGGGCATAGTAAACATCTTTATATGTACTTTTCCATATATTTACTTGAATATTTTTGTAAGATAAATTTCTAGAAGTAAATTTGCTGAGAATTAAAATTTTTGGTAGATACCTTTCTATTGTCCTCTGCAGAGACTCTACTAATTTATTTTGCTAGTAGTGTATGAAAGTTCCTGTTTCCCTATACTTTTATCAACCCTCAATGAAATTTTTCTTACCTGCCTTCTAGGGTGTGGCTTCCCTAATGACATCAAGAGAAAAAGACAAATCAGGTCACAGGGAGGAGGAGACTGTAATATTACCATGTATACAGACTGAAAAGGACCTTTCACCTTCAAGTTCTTGTGATCCTGAAGCGATGTCTCAGCCTGTACAGACCCAGGAAAAGGAATTAGTTGTTTCTATAGGGTAAACAGTGATACTTATTTGAAAATCTAAAATAGGGACGCCTGGGTGGCTCAGTTGGTTAAGCAGCTGCCTTCTGCTCAGGTCATGATCCCAGCGTCCTGGGATCAAGTCCCACATCGGGATTCTTGCTCGGCAGGGAGCCTGCTTTTCCCTCTGCCTTTGCCTGCCTCTCTGTCTGCCTGTGCTTGCTCTCGCTCTCTCTCTCTCTCTGACAAATAAATAAATAAAATCTTAAAAAAAAAAAAGAAAATCTAAAATATATATATATATTTTAAAAAAGGAAAGGAAAATCTAAAATATGAGAGAATTCTTTCAAGTATTTTAAGTATTTCTTCAAGTATTTCTTCATTGTGACTAAGATGTGTCAATGTATTTTAAAAGTGAATATCAAGAATACTTGGTCTATTTTTATTTATTTATTAGTTTTAAAAAGATTATTTGAGGGGTGCCTGGCTGGCTCAGTGGGTTAGAGCCGCTGCCTTCGGCTCGGGTCGTGATCCCAGCGTCCTGGGATCGAGCCCCGCATCGGGCTCTCTGCTCTGCGGACAGCCTGCTTCCTCCTCTCTCTCTCTGCCTCTCTGCCTACTTGTGATCTCTATCTGTTGGATAAATGAATAAAATCTTTAAAAAAAAAAAGGAAAAGATTATTTGAGAGACAGAGAGTACTCAGGGAGGGGAGGGGCAGAGAGAGAGGGAAAGAGAGTCTTAACCAGATGCCACACTGAGCACACAGGCCTCTGTGGGGTTTGATCTCATGACCCTGACATCATGACCTGAGCCCAAACCAATAGTTGGATGCTTAACTGAATGAGCCACCCAGGCTCTCCAAGAATACTTGGTTTATTTTTATTCATATGTCAGACTGCCTAAAATAGAAAATCACACTGAGTTAACACCTTTTGATCCTTGCCTGTTTGTATTCATTATTAGCTATTTAGGGTTTTATGCAAACCACTGCAAAAATACATGTATATAAAGATTGTATTCATTATCTTCTTAAAAACTGTAGTAGAAGAGTGCCTGGGTGGCTCAGTTGGTTAAGCATCTGCCTTCAGCTAGGGCATGATCCTGGTGTCCTGGGATCGAGTCCCACTTTGAGTTCCTTGCTCAGTGAGTGCCTGCTTTTCCTTCTCCCTCTGCCTGCCACTCTCCCTGCTTGTGCTCTCTCTCTCTCTCTTTGTTAAGCAAATAAATAAAATCTTTACCAAAAAAATTATAGTAGAAGACTTATTTACAGTTTTAGCCATTTTTTATATAGATGGTCTGGTGTCATTAATGCACATTCACAAAAATGCACATTCATGTTGTTTTGCAACAGTTACCACATATATCTCCAAAACTTTTTCATTTTCCCAAACTGAAACTTCACCCATTAACAAGACTACCCCATTCCCCTTCTTCCATTCCCTGGCAAGTACCTTTATACTTTCTGGCTCCATGAATTTGAATTTTCTACATTACATAAATTCATTACCTTTTGAGGATTAAAATAACTATTTTTTTAAAATAGAAGAATATATATCATTGAAGTAATTTGATTTTATAGTTTGTTAGAGAAGATTCAAATTTTATGTTTTTACAGTAGTTTTCATCTTTTTACAGTCCAGTTCCCTCTTTTTCTCCCTGTCCTCTCTTCTAGGGCTCCTAATACAAACATTTTTCAGCAAGAAGTGAAGGAAAGCGTTATCCCAACTGCTCGAATAGTACGGAGCCGACTTCAGAGACCCAGACCAAACATAAAAAAGGCCGGACCGAGGCAAATAGAAAAAGGTGAAGCTGAAGGCATAATTAGGGAAGAAAGAACAATAGAACAAAAAGATGAAACTAGAAAGTTCTTGACTGTGGTAAGTTATTGTTGTGTAATTGAGCCTTTTAATGGATGCTAAAATACGAAATGGCATCTCAGACTAGGTTTAGAATATAGGCATGTGACACTCTCTTCAATGGATATATAACATACCTAGTTCTGTTCTAGATTCACCATTCTGGATTTTTTAAAAATGAAAATAGATTTTTTCCCCTAATTAATGAACCTATTCATTATGGAAATATTCAATTAATACAAAATATTATAATAACTACTACAGAGTTTCACCTTGAGGTAACCACTGAAAACCTTCTGACGTATCTTACTGGGTATATCTCCATGCATGCATGTGTGTACACTTATGTAAATTTAAATAATACAATCTCTGGGGCACCTGGCTGGTTCAGGTCGTAGAAGATGCAGCTCTTGATCTTCGGGTTCTAAGTTTAAGCACACATCAGGTATAGAGATTATTGAAACATAAGATAATTTTTTTAAATAGTAAAGTCACTGCATACATGTTATTTTGTGACTTATTTTTTACTTAATGTATTAAGTGACTTTTCATGTCAAGAATTATGGAGGTATATCATTTTTCATTGCTGCATAACATTCTGCTCTTTGACAGTTTAACCAGTCTTTTATTGATATATCTTTTGGTATAAATCTAAGTAGTGTAGTGTACTTTTCAACAGATCTTATTTCTTTGTCCTTTTTCTCTGTCTACCAAGGGAAAATCTAGATTTAAAGCCATTGTAATCCCTGTTTGAAGCCTTCCTATCCCCAGAAGAAATCATTGAACTTTTTTGGAAAAATTATTAAACCTTTTTGGCAGTGTGGTGGGGTGGTGGTAGGTGTTCACAACAGATAATTTAGTTTTTAAAGTGTCCTGTAAACGTAATGCAACAATTGAAGTTTCTCTCTGAATTAGATAGTTTTATTTTGGACAAAAAGTGAACATTGCATACCTAGTTTGACTCTTTGTTTTGAAAAACTCAATGATTGAAATATTTTGGGAGGTATATTCAGTTGTTTAGAAAAAAAAATGCTATGATTATTTTGTCATTTTAGCCAAGTTTTCCAGTTGGAACTGAAATTGAAGTTGTATTGTCCAAAGTTTCAGAAGGTACAACGTGTGAAAACCAGAGTCACATGGTTCTTGCAGAACCTCTTCATCTTAACAAAATAAATGTTTTAGATGAAAAGATGAGGTGAGTTTGCTTTTTTTTTTTTTTTTAAAGATTTTATTTATTTATTTGACAGATCACAGGTAGGCAGAGAGGCAGGCAGAGAGAGGAAGGGAAGCAGGCTCCCTGCTGAGCAGAGAGCCCAATGCGGGGCTCGATCCCCGGACCCTGGGATCATGACCTGAGCCGAAGGCAGAGGCTTTAACCCACTGAGCCACCCAGGCGCCCCTGAGTTTGCTTTTAAATCAGAAAAGCGTAAAACTTTCTAAAGATAAAGGTTGGAGAACTTGACATCAAGAAAATTTTGTGAAAGGATAAAGCAATACTTAATTATGAAATGGAATATATTTTTAATTTTTATTTTTTAAAGATTTTATTTATTTGACAGAAACAGAGAGGGAACACAAGCAGGGGTAGTGGGAGAGGGAGAAGCAGGCTTCCTGCCAAGCAGGGAGCCTGATGTGGGCCTTGATCCCAGAACTCTGGGATCATGACCTGAGCCAAAGGCAGACACTTAACGACTGAGCCACTCGGGCGCCCGAAATAGAATATTTTAAATATACTTTTTTAAATACTATAAAAATTGCATGATTGATATTCTCTTCATTTATAATTTCTTCACAAAGTTTGGTGAGCCTCCTTATATTTTATTTTATTTTTTATTTATTTTTATTTATTCATTTGACAGAGAGAGAGGGAGAGAGAGCAAGCAAGCACAGGCAGACAGAGTGGCAGGCAGAGGCAGAGGGAGAAGCAGGCTCCCTGC
>ML100221.1:19878-78526 GCA_003697995.1 Taxidea taxus jeffersonii
CAGAGAGGGAGAGAGAGCAAGCAAGCACAGGCAGACAGAGTGGCAGGCAGAGGCAGAGGGAGAAGCAGGCTCCCTGCCGAGCAAGGAGCCCGATGTGGGACTTGATCCCAGGACGCTGGGATCATGACCTGAGCCAAAGGCAGCCGCTTAACCAACTGAGCCACCCAGGCATCCCTTTATATTTTATTTTAAAACTAAATTTAATAGTAGACAAGTTCTTAAGTTCTTGGTATATTTAGAAATTTATATCCTACTGACTAAAATTCATAAATAGGAAGTGCTATATCCTAGAATTGTGTCCCAAACCAAATGTTAAGAATGATCTTTTAAATGAGTTAGACTAGAAAGGTGAAGATATTTCAGTACTACCACTTTTATTTATTACTTACAATCTGCTTTATTATTAGTGACACTACTTTTTAAAAAACAGATTTATTTATTTTAGAGAGCAGGTGTGCATATATGTACACGCATGTGAGTGAGCAGGGAGGGGGCAGAGAGAGAGGGAGAGAGAGAATCTCAAGCATTCTCCCCACTGAGTGCTGAGCCCCATGCAGGCCTTGATCTCATGGCCCTGAAATGACCTGAGCCAAAATCAGGAG
Organism: Taxidea taxus jeffersonii; assembly: GCA_003697995.1. Classification (NCBI taxonomy): domain Eukaryota; kingdom Metazoa; phylum Chordata; class Mammalia; order Carnivora; family Mustelidae; genus Taxidea; species Taxidea taxus. Next base: position 20,481 of record ML100221.1, read on the forward strand.
TTGGACTCTTAACCAACTGAGCCACCCAGGCACCTTAATACTACATTTTGATTAGCAGTAATCAAAGGATGCTTCATTGCAAGGGTACAACTAGAGGGAAGACCCAAAAGAAGTGAAGGAACAGCAGGTCCAGGGCTTGTCTAAGGGGAGAGGGAATAGCAGCTTCAGAGTACTTAAGGCAAGAGCGTGACTGGCTTGTTTGAGGAACAGTGAAGGGAGCTAGTGTGAAATGGGGAAGGGGAGGGAGAATAGTAGATGTAGGAAAGAGTAAAGGCAGACTAGGGAGAATGGCAGATTATATTGTAAGGAACACAGACCATTGTAAGGATTTGATTTTGACTCTACTGAGCCTTTAAAGATTAGTGACCTTCAAGTTTAGCCTTTCCTAATGCTCTCATTTGTCATTGATTGGCTAGACCAAGAGGATTTGAATGGCTTGTTCAAAATAAACATTGGCAAATTAGTTTTTAAACTTAAGTTCTCAGGATTTATGACTTTTAGACTAGCAGATTCCTGTGGTTATGTAAGCAGACTTTCCTGAACGAAATTTTACATGTTTCAAGAGATTTTATGCTGAACTTTTGTGTTTTTTAATGAGAGAAATCAAACTTTTAATTTCTTTGTGGAAACCCATGCTCCAGCCCACCCCGCCCCCCTTTTTTCTTTTGAAAACCCTTTATCTATTCATGAAATTTATTCTGGCTGTTCACTTTATCATGACTGATACTTTCTTCAGAGTAAAAATCCTTATAGTTTTAAAATTAGGTTGTTCCTAAGTCCAGTATTGTCTTGTTGTCCCTTTTGACTTAAGTAGCATGTTAGGTTTATATATGTATTTTACTTTTACTTGCCTTTGTAGAATCACACTTGACTGTAAATAACTTACTTTAAATATAATCTGTTTTCCTAAACTCATTGGCCTACATTGGAATGTATTTATTAGCCAGCATCATAACGTTGTTAGAATTTCCAGTGAACTTCCTTGGTGTTTTGCTGCCTAGAAGAGCTTAGCATAGTTGGAACATTCGGAAATGTAACTAAGTACTTCTCTGCTAGGTAATTTGTTATAAATATTACTTAAGATTAGTCTTTAATATAGATCTTTCAGATAACTCCTGATAGATACTTATATGCCTAATTTTCTTTATAATATCCAGGTTTACATTAGTTTTAAGCTTCTCAATTCAGAATTCCGATCCTTGCCAGTTATTAAAATATTTTCCAGGAGAACTTAAGATAGCTCTTCAGGGTTTGTTTTGGGAGCTATATCAGAAGGACCAAGGATGTTGTGACATTGTGTATTTGTTCACGCTTCAGAGCCCAGTTGAAGATACTTGTTTAAAGTACCATTGTGGGGGCACCTGGGTGGCTCAGTTGGTTAAGCTGCTGCCTTTGGCTCCAAGTCAGGTCATGATCTTGGAGTCCTGGGATGGAGTCTGCTTCTCCCTTTCCCTCTGCCTGTCACTCTGCCTATATGTGCTCTCTCTATCTCTCTGTTAGATAAATGAATAAAATCTTAAAAAAAAAAAGTACCAGGGTGCCTGGGTGGCTCAGTGGTTTAAAGCCTCTGCCTTCGGCTCAGGTCATGGTCTCAGGGTCCTGGGATTGAGCCCCGCATCAGGCTCTCTGCTCAGCGGGGAGCCTGCTTCCTCCTCTCTCTCTCTCTCTCTCTCTCTCTCTCTGCTTACCTCTCTGCCTACTTGTGATCTGTCAAATAAATAAATAAAATCTTAAAAAAAAAAAGTACCATTGTGAAATTCATGTTCAACTATTGGCAGGTTTGGTTTTTTTTTGTATCTAGTTATTTCTCTGAAAATTACTTAACATACCATGACACTACACACCAGAATCCATGAATGAAGTAAAAAAAAGATTAATACTACTGAAAACTATTTTCCAGACTGTACAGAAAATGGAAATTAATAAAGCTTTTACATTCTTTTTATCAGCATGTGTGGTTTCATTTTATGTTCTTGGTTTTAAAGCCAATTTATATGCAGTCCTTTGAACATAGTATTAGTTTGTGTTCAAAATTGTTTGATATAACAGCTGTCTTGTTGATAAGAAATTCTGATTTTGGTTTTTCATCATAATTTGTACTTTATTCTAGACATGAACCTAAAAGGTCTGTTCCTAGTCCAGCACATTTGGTAAGAAGGCAGTTCCGAAAGGCTAAGCCAAATTTGGGAAGAGCACATGGTAGGAAAGAGGAACCAGGCATAGAAAAAGACAGAGCAGGTGAGAGTGAGGCAAGGAAGCCAGAAGATAATTTGCTGCAGCCAGGAGATTCTGACACCCACCTCCTTCAAAAAGTAAGTTGGAAAAAAAACACTTTTGGTCAGTGGGCTCGTTTTGTCAAGATCATGAAGGAGAGAATTTAAAAAATACAGTTTTGTTTTTTGTACTGTAACTAATTTTATAAAAATTGAGTGACCTTCTAATATTATAAAAAGTTAGAAACCAGTCACTTGTATTTGTGTAAACTTAGACCTTTAGGCCTAGCCACTGAACCAAATGATCATAAAGATTATTTCCTTGGTAATATGAGCTGTTTCTTCTTAAACTTAAGGAAAAGGCTGAGTTTCTGACATCTTTGGAGGTTTCAGCAAGAAAAGATTGTGTAGATTCCACGGAGGCTAGTTTGGCCAAAAGCAGTGCTCATTTAGAAGTTGGACCATCAGGAAGTGTTGGAGGAAAAACTGTAGGGGATAATTCTGCGTCTTCAGTTGCTGAAGAGCAGTGTTTCAGTAAACTATCAAGGTAAAGTTTTATTTAACAAATACTTTCAGAATAAGAAATAAAAATAACTTTTTATGGATGTCCTGCCATAACCTATGGTAGAGTAAAAAGATGGTTTGTTAAGAAAGTGTAGATTGGTTGATAATTACAGGTCTTTTCCTTTCCCCACTTAGGATTTTTATTTATTAAAGTTTACCTTTTTCTGGTGTTCTTAGGAAGATTTTTCTTTCCTACAGTTAAAATTTCTGCATATTGAGTGTATTAGACATGAGCAGAAGCCTGACCAAAGAGTAGTATCTATTACCTAAAAAATTAAAGTGCTAGTTCAGGTGGGGTCACAAATACACCTGAAGGGTATTCATGTTCTATATGTTTTAAGGAAAGTGGAAAAGAACCTGAGTTCTAAAAAACAACTGTTCTGGTGGATTTTTTGTCCTCCCTTCTTTATTTTAACCTAGTTGGTTTACCCAGTAGGATACACCAGTAGAACTTTTTAAAACATTTTTTTATTTTTTATTAACATATAATGTATTATTAGCCCCAGGGCTACAGGTCTGTGAATCGTCAGGCTTATACACTTCCCAGCACTCACCATAGCACATGATCTCCCCAATGTCCATAACCCAGCCACCCTCTCCCTACCCCCTCTCTCCCCAGCAACTCTCAGAGTATCACTTCTTTTTGAGCTCATTTTGTTTTATTGGACCATTTTCCTTTTCTCATTTTCTTCTAATAATTTCCAGTCTTATATCCCGTCTTCACTTAAATAGCAAGGAAAAAGTGGCCCAGAGTTAAAAACTTACTATGAAAAATTTGTAGGTAGGTAACTAAGAATGAACTCTGAATAAGGAACTGGTAGTAATAGTACATTTCTTTCTTCATTTCACAGAGTAAGTTTTTGACTTAGTGGGTTGTGGACATTTTCATTTTAAATGCTTGAAGTGGGTTTTCATTCTGAAATTTTGGTTTCATTAAAATGTCCTCCATGTGCATATAATGACTGCATTGTTATTTTGATTAAACATCCAGCTCTCCACAGCTGTTAAAAGAATCAAATTACTCTAAAATTGGTCTGGATCGAAGAACAACTGCCTCTTCTACTTCTGAGTGTGAGGTCGATCATGGTGGAAGGAGAATGCATCGCAGGATGAAACCAAGTGTCACCAGAGGGCGTGGATCAAAACGAGTTCGAAGTAAGACCTCTAGGAAAGAACCTCGTGCTTCCAAGGCCACGCTGGTGACTCTTCGGGCTTCACAGGAAGAAGATGAAGATGATGATGAAGATTTTGAGCCTGATTATGAAGATGAAAGTTACCATCTTGCTCCAGAAGAAGTAAACAAAGCTCCAGTGTTTGTTCCCATTGGTCTCAGGTCTCCCGAACCTGTTTCTGCTCAGATCGAGGAAACAATGGAAGAGGTAGTTTGTTTTTTGAATTCTTGGAACTTTGCCTTGTTTTTTTCTTTTAGCGTATCATTGTTTCTTCTTAGTGATTATTAAGATTTGAAAGGTTCGTTCTCTAAATAGCCTCTACCAAATATAATGTTTGAGGCCTGGGGGATATCTGAAGGAATCAGTAGGAGCCTCCTGTGATTATGTAACGTCTGTGACCCAAGCCAACCATGAGGTAGTTTATTGTAATAATAAGGATTGGAATCTAATTTCATTTGTACGTGGAGGCTGCTTAATCTATTTTCTGATTAGTTTTTCATTTTGGCAGGTGTTTTCTGTTAACTCTCTGATAGGCTGAGGCTGGTTGGTAGAGAGTTTAGAAGGGACGTACTTCTGTTTTATTTTTTTTCTTTTCTTTTTAAAAATTTTGGCAAAATACACATAAAATATATCCTCTTAGCCATTTTAAGTGTGTAGTTCAGTGGCATTAAGTGCATTCCTATTGTGCTACACCATCACCACTATCCATCCACAGAACTTTTTTCGTCTTGCAGAACTAAAACTATACTCATTAACAATAATTTCCCATTACCTCCTCCCCTCTTGCCTGTGGCAGACACCATTCTGCTTTCGTCTTTATGACATTACTCTAGGTACTTCAGGTAACTGGATCATACACTGTGTCCTCATTGTGACTGGCTTATTTCATTGAGTATAAAGTTTTTAGGGCTCATCCATATTGAAGCATGTGTTCTTTCTTTAAGGTTGAATAGTACTTCATCATGTATCTGTACCACATTGTTTATCTTTTTATCTGTCAGTGGACAAAAAAAAAAAAGTGGTTGCCTCCACCTTTTGGCTGTTACTGCAGAGGGTGCTGCTACATGAACATGGGTATACAAATACCTCTTCTAAACCCTGTTCTCAATTCTTTTGGGGATATACCTACAAAGCGGAGTCACTAATTATATGGTAAATTGTACACCAATTTTTACTATTTTGAAAAACTGCCATACTGTTTGCATAGCAGTTGTATCATTTTTCCTTCCTGTTGGTCGTATACAAGGCTTCCAATTTCTCCATATTCTCACCAGCCCTTTTATTTATTTATGGCTATTTTTATATTATGGCTATTTTTCAGAATAGCCATCCTAATGGATAGGCGGTAGAGGAACTTAATATTTCAACTTACTTTGTTATAAGAGCTCCTATTTTGCCTCTTGGCCTAGTATTCTAGCTTTGTTTTTGCCTCAATTTTTAGTAATTTACTTGGCTTAAAGGGTGGCACAACCACATCTCTTTTGTTTTAGCATTTGTGATTGTTTTTGAGTCATTTGCAACAGAATTAGGAATTAACTGAGGTAGTATTGATGATGATAACAAAAGAAGTAGGAAACTCAGACCAATTCAAATAATGTTAAATCCAGAATTAATGGATTATTGAATATGTAACTTCACATTTATGATGAATGGAAGTCTATAACCACCTTTACTTATTCACTGTTAATAATCACATACTAGATGTTATAAAGTTCAGTAGTTAGGATGGTTGAAACTAAATAAAAATGATGCAAAATGAAATTTCTTGTAACTGAGAGCTCTAAGATGAAGATAGTAAATTTACGTTTTATTTGAAACCAAGAAAATGCCAAAGCAAAGTTAATTTTTTGCAAGGACAGCTGGTTAACACTGGCACGAGCACCCTGGGATCATGACATGAGCTGACGGCAGATGCCACCCAGGCGCCTCTGAAAGGCATGTTGTTAAGTGAAAGAAGTCGGTTGCAGAAGAATCATATAATCACATAATTATCCATTTGTATGAAATGTCTCAAACAGGAAAATCTGTAGAGACAGAAAGTAGAATAGTAGTTTGCCTTAGGGATTTGGAGATGAGGGGTTAAGAGAGTGATAACTAATGGATATTGGATTCTTTTTCAAAGTGATAAAAATGTTCTAAAAGTGGCTTTGGTGATGGTTGTTCATAACTGCATATTACAGAAACATCAAACTATATACTTTACATGGGTGAATTGGTATGTACATCGTATCTTGGTAAAGCTGTTTAAAAAAAAATAAATCTTTTAAACTGGACAGTGCCTTAAAGAACCAACTTTCAGATATCTATAGTATTTCCATTTGTCATCCATTCCCAGCTCTTGAGAAAATATTTTGTTTATTCAAGTCACTTTAACTTTTTCATTCATCCTGGATAGTAGCAAAGATTTTTCTCTAGTATTTGCTTCTGAGAAAACAGATAGAGAACACATAAGTGTTATTATAGCAATTATATCATGAAGGCAAATTTTCATACTAGACTCTTTACTTTCTATTAAATCATAGTTTTTTATACTTACCTTTTTATAAATAAGGGACTAGAAGCCAGATTGTCTTGTATATAGTATAGGAGATAAATCTTAGTCCTTTAGCTCCCAGATTATAGGGCTCTATGACCAAAAAGACTATTACGTGAGTAAATGTGAATGAATTCATTTTTTTCACATGTCCATGGCTCTCATGGGGTTGTGGGAGAGCGTAGTTGCCTTGGTGCAGAGGCGGATACATGGTAAATCTTTTTCAAGTGCTTTCAACTCATCTTTATTACAGCACCGAAGATGGTGTACAGTTAGATAATTGTATGTCTGTTTTTCTCAGATTGTGAATTCCTTGAAGGCAGGGACTACACTTGACTTACTCAGCTCTATACCCTTGTATCTGTAGCCTAGTTTTTAGGAAGCACTGCATAAATGTTCACAGATCAGTGATAGAAATTATGGGAACATAGAGACAAAGTGGGGATTGTAGACAGGGAAATGCTAGGTACTAAGAAGATTACCTTGGAAATTCTGTTTACTGTTTGTAAGGATCACAGATCCCTCCAAAACCTTAAATGTTTTACTTTGCCAAGTTGATGTCGAGTTACTATATTTCAGTTTTTAATTGTGTATGGATGTGGGTTGTTCACTGAGTTTAATACTTTACTTAGTCATTTTGTTTTACTGACTACTATCCCAAAATGAAATAATGAAACTTCTCATTTTGACAGCTTGAAATAACTGTGAATGTACCAGATATAGGCATAGCTGTTGTTGAACATCCACTGTCAAACACAGATGTGACTACTCAGGAGATGAGACAAGAAGAAAATTTGAAGGCATTATCTGTCGTAAGCACCCATTTTAATATGTTTTGTTTTTAATTTTTTGTTTACTTTCAAAAGGATGGAGGTTTATTTTGAAAGCTTTAATTTGACGAGCCATTCTTGGTAATCTCTATCATGTAGGGAGCTGTGAGTATGAATAGGAGAAACTGGTGAATAATCCATGATTTTGTATTTCAGTTGGAAAGCATTGATTTTTGTGTATGTGCCTGAAGAACTCTTAAGAGCCTCATAAACGTACATTAAAGTTCTGTTGTATAAAATCTATATTATAGGGTGCTCGCTTCAGCAGCACATACACTAAAATTGGAACAATACAGAGAAGATTAGCCTCTGTGCAAGGAGGACACGCAAATTTGTGAAGCGTTCCATATTTTTCTGAGCCTCTCTTTTTTTTTTTTTTCTTTTCTGAGCGTCTCTTGACACGCTTGGTCTCACACTCATCAGCTGAACTGTAGTCTTGTTAGCAGCCACCAACAAAGCCCCTCCTCAAAAAAAAAAAAAAGGCCCCTCCTCAGGCTGCCCCCCCCAAAATCTATGTTATAGGGGCGCCTGGGTGGCTCAGGAGGCTAAGCTTCTGCCTTCGGCTCAGATCATGGTCTCAGGGTCCTGGGATCGAGCCCCGCATCGGGCTCTCTGCTCGCCGGGGAGCCTGTTTCTCCCTCTCTCTCTGCCTGCCTCTCTCTGATCTCTCTCTCTGTGTCAAATAAATAAATAAAATCTTAAAAAAATCTATATTAAATATAAATTACTTAAAATATATTTAGTTGCATTTTGCTTGGTACTCTTCCTTATTTGGTTAGTATTTCTCTTGTTTTTGGAGAAGAAGACAGCAAATTCTACTTTTTTAACAACTTTATTTTTTAAAAGATTTTATTTATTTATTTATTTATTTGAGAAAGAGAGAGGGAGGTAGAGAAAGCATGGAAGGAGAGGGAGACTCCCTGCTGAGTGAGAGCCCAATGCAGGGCTTCATCCCAGGAATCTGGGATTATGACCTCAGCCGAAGGCAGACGCTTAAACAACTGAGCCACCCAGGCTCGGCACCCTTTTTAACAACTTCATTAAGATACAGCTCACGTGCCAAATAAGTCACCCACTGAAATGTAATTCATTGGTTTCTGGTATATTTATAGATAGGTATAAACATTGTAATAGTCAATTTTAGAGCATCTTCATTACCTCAGAAGGATACCTTAGGTCTCAAAGCAGTTGTTCCCCATTTCCTCTCGACCCTCCTGAGGCTTAGGTAACTAGTAATCTACTTTTTGTCTCTATAGATTTTCTATTCTGGATGTTTCATACAAATTGACTCCTACAAAATGGTCTTTTATGCCTAACATTTTTCACTTAGCATTCAGGTTCATCCATGTTTTAGCATGTATCAGTACTTCATTCCTTTTTGTGGTCATATAACTCTCCATGTAGACAGTACTGCATTTTGTCTATCCATTCACGTATTCATGGACGTTTAGGTTGTTTCCATCTTTGGGCTCTTATAAATAATGCTGCTGTAAACATTCACATGCAAGTTTCTATACTGACATTACGTTTTCATTTCTGTTGAATACCTTCTTAGGAGTACAGTTGCTGGCTCATATGGTAACTGTATGTTTAATCATTTGAGGAATTAGCAAAATGTTTTCCATAGCTGCTGCACCATTTTAACATTCCCACCAACAACGTATGAGGGTTCTAATTTCATATCCTTACAAACATTTGTTACTTGACCTTTTGGATCTAGCCATACTTAGTGGATGCGAAATGACACCTCTTTATGATTTTGATTTTGATTCCCTAATGACTCATGTCATCAAGCATGTTTTCATGTGGTTATTGGCCATTTTTATATTATCTTTGTAGAAATGTCTATCAGAATCTTTTCCCATTTTTTAAAATTATTGGTCTATTTGTCCTTTTATTATTGAGTTACAAGAATTTTTTATATTCTCTGGATACAAGTTACTTATCACATATATGATTTGCAAATATTATCTCCTGTGAGTTGTATTTTAATTTTCTTGATGGTTCACTTTGAAGTACAAAAGTTTTTAATTGTGATGAAGTCCAATTTATCTTTTTACTTTTGTTGTTCATGCTTTTTTGTAATATCTAAGATTTCTTTGTGAAAGCCAAGGTCCTCAAGATTTACTCCAATTTTTCTTCTAATAGTTTTATTTATTTCTTATTTTTTGAGATAGTGAGTGCATGCACAAACGGGGGTTGGGGGTAGGGGCAGAGGGAGAGGGAGAGAGAGAATCTTTAGCTGGACATGAAGCCCGACACGGGGCTCGATCTCATGACCATGGGATCATGACCTGAGCCGAAATCAAGAGTCAGACACTCAACTGACTGAGCCACTCAGGCATCCCACTTCTTTTTTTTTTTTTTTTTTTAAGATTTTATTTATTTGTCAGAGAGATAGAACACAAGTGGAGGAGCAGCAGGCAGAGGGAGAAGCAGGCTTCCCGCAGAGCAAGGAGCCCATGTGGGACTCGATCCCTGGACCCTGGGATCATCACCTGGGCCAAAGGCAGATGCTTAACTGACTGAGCCACCCAGGTGTCCAGGGTGTCCCACTTCTAATAATTTTAAAGATTATTACTAGAGTTGTACATTTAGGTATTTAATCAATTTTGAATTGATTTTTGTATGTGATGTGATGTTACAGTCCTTCATTCTCTGCATATGACTGTACAGTTGTTGCAGTATTTCTTTGAAAAGACTATTTTTCCCCCATTGCATTTTTGTCAAAAATAAATCAGTTGTACATGTGTGAATTTATTTCTGAATTCTTAGCTCTATTCCATTGATTTATATGTCTGTCCTTAAACCAGTGATGCTCTGTTGATTGCAGTTTCTTTGTGTAAGTTTTGGAATTGAGAAAGTGTGAGTCATCCTACTTGATTCTTTGTTTAGAATTGTTTTTTAATGTTTAGAATGGCTTTTTTTTTTTAAAGATTTTATTTATTTTTTTGACAGACAGATCACACAAGTAGGCAGAGAGGCAGACAGAGAGGGGAGGGGAGAAGCAGGCTCCCTGCTGAGCAGAGAGCCCGATGTGGGACTCGATCCCAGGACCCTGGGATCATGACCTGAGCCGAAGGCAGCGGCTTAACCCACTGAGCCACTCAGGCGTCCCTAGAATGGCTTTTGAGGGACTCTTGCAATTCCATATGAATTTTAAAAATTTGTCAGTTTCGGGACATTAGCTAAGATTCTGATTGGGATTACATTGAATCTGTAGATCACTTTGGAGGAGCTAGTCCCATCTTAACAATACTGTCTCCCAATCCAAGAACATGGGTGTTTGCCCATTTATGTAGGTCTTCTTTGATTTTTTTCAGCAATGCTTCATACTTTTAAGTGCACTTCCTTTGTTAAATTTATTATCAAGTATGTTGTTATTTTTGACGCTGTTGTGAATAGAATTGTTTTTTCAGTTTCACTTTCAGGTTCTTTATTGCAAGTGTATAGAAATACAATTGATTTTTGTATATTGGTCTTGCATACTGCAACTTAGCTGAACTCTTTAGTTTTTTTTTAATGAATTTGGCTTTTATTCAAAATTAAATAAGCAAAAGTTTAAGAAATGTTTACAAAGTACTTAAATAAAAGAAAGTTAATAGGGACAGTCACCAGTTTGCGACAAATAATTGTAAAAGTACCCAGGGCAGCATGAATATAAACCATGTCACAGCATAGTGATCTAATTGTGAAATGAATAAGGCATAACTAACATTTTCACCACAACCAGAATTAAAAAATAAACATACTTTAAAAGCTTAGTTCTACATTAAGCTTCTTCTCTTCCCCAGATCCTAATGAGTTTATACTAAGTAATCCTTAACAAGTTTGTACTATGTAATTCTTTTAAACAAACATATCATGTCAAACTATAAATTATATAGATGGGTAGTTAGTGTGAAAAGCCTCCTAAAATGTACAAACTAACTGGTACTGAATTGTGAGCTCTTTAGTTCTAATAGTTTTTTCTTTCCTTTTTTTGTAAAGTGGATTCTGTAGGATTTTCTACATAATAAGATCATGACATGTGACTAGAGATAGTTTTAGTTCTGCCTTTCTGTATTGGTTTCTCAGTGCTTCTATAACAGAATGCCATGAACCAGGTGGCTCAAAATTATAGGAAGTTATTTTTCTTTTATCGTTCTGGAGGCTGGTCCAAAAATTGAGGTGTTACCTTCTGGAGGCACCGAGGGAAAACCATTCTGGCCTTTCTCCTACTTTCTGACAGTTGCCAGCAGACCTTGTCATTCCTTGGCTTGTGGCAGCACATTTCCAATTTCTGCCTCCATTGCCACATGGTGATCTCCCTGCATGTGCGTCTTTATGACTTTTTTCTTCTAAAGACACCTTTCATATTGCACAGGGCCAACCCTAATCCAGTATGACCCCCTGTTAACTTTATTACATCTAAAAAGGTCTTATTTCCAAATAAGGTTACATTCATGTTACTGGGGTTAGGACTTCAACATATCTTTCTGGGTGAAAGAATTCTGTTTATAAAATTTTTTTTCTCTTTTTTTAAGATTTTATTTATTTATTGACAGAGAGCACAAGCGGGGAAGTAGCAGGCAGAGGGAGAGGGAAAAGTAGGCTCCTCGCTGTGCAGGGAGCCCAGTGCGGGGCTCGATCCCAGGACCCTGGGATTATGACCTGAGCAGAAGGCAGATGCTTGACCACCTTAGCCACTCACCTGCCCCATCTTACAATGCTTTTCACTCAGCATGTCTTTTATTTCTTTTCTTTTTTTAAAAGATTTTATTTATTTATTTGACAGAGAGAGAGAACACAAGTAGGCAGAGAGGCAGACAGAGGGAGTGGGAAAAACAGGCTTTCCCTGAGCAGGGAAGCTGATGAGGGACTTGATCCCAGGACCCTGGAATCATGACCTGAGCCAAAGGCAGCTGCTTAACCGACTGAGCCACCCAGGCGCCCCAGCATGTCTTTTATTTCTGCTTACTTAATTGCCCTTGCTAGAACCTCCGGTACTGGTGTGAGAGGAAAGTATCAAGACTTTCACCATTAAGTTTGATGTTAGCTATGGACTTTTCATAGACGTTTTATTTTTATTTTTTTTTTTTTAAAGATTTTATTTATTTATTTGACAGACAGAGATCACAAGTAGTCAGAGAGGCAGGCAGAGAGAGAGGAGGAAGCAGGCCCCATGCAGAGCAAAGAGCCCGATGAGGGGCTCGATCCCAGGACCCTGGGATCATGACCTGAGCCGAAGGCAGAGGCTTTAACCCACTGAGCCACCCAGGCGCCCCGACGTTTTATTTTTTTATCAAACTAAAGATGTTCTAGTCTTTTCCTCGTTTGCATAACAGTATTATCATGAAAGGGTGTTGGATGTTGTCTATGCTTTTAATACATCTGTTGAGATGATCGTGTGATTTTAAAAAAAAACCTTTAAAAAAATTGCATCCAAGTTTTATATGTTGCTGTGTTTGGTTTGCTTTTATTGATTTTTTTTGTGTGCAAGTTCATACTAAATAATTCTATTTTCTATTACGAATCTGACAGCAGATTCTTGTGGTGTCAGGAGCTGAAGTCCTGTTCTTTCTAGAAAGAAAGCCTTCCAGCTGGGGCCTGCAAGGAGAAAAGACCCTATTTTCTTGGTAGCAGGTTCTGAGGTGGGGTCTCTGCTTCACTGAGTTGGGAAGAAGGACGGGGAGAGAGCAGTCTTAGTTCAAAACCACAGGCTCTCTACTTTGTTACTGTATTTTTATCAGTTTTCTCAGAAAGATGTGTCTTTTGCCCTTGGAACATTTCCAGAGGCTTTAAATGTTTGTTTTTAATAAATTTCACCAGTTTCACTGGGGAGAGGGTTAGCAGAACTCCGTGTGATATCATATTGGACATAAATCATATAACTTCTTAATTTATTAAAATTCATTTAAGTTTTAAGCCACCTAGTGTGAAAAATTGGCAGTATTCTTCAGTTTTTGGTTTCTGTTGGTTTAAAACTAGTGACAGATACTACTGAAGTTGAAGGATTAGAAGTAAATTAAGAATGGTAAGTGCACATGGTAAATGCAATATGATTAGAGTTAAAAGTTTGCATGTAGGGGCGCCTGGGTGACTCAGTGGGTTAAGCCTCTGTCTTCAGCTCAGGTCATGATCTCAGGGTCCTGGATCGAGTCCTGCATCGGGCTCTTTGCTTAACGTGGAGCCTGCTTCCCCCGCCCCCTCGCCTGCCTCTCTGCCCACTTGTGATTTCTGTCTGTCAAATAAATAAATAAAATCTTTTAAAAAATTTGCATGTAATACAAGGAAAAGGTAAAATAAGGATGAAGAGACAAAATAACTTGGCTTTTAAATTACTTCTGTATGAAATGTTAATAAATGATTGTATAGGGAAAAACAGTTTGTGCTCCTTTGTAATCAGAAACATCGAAGAAGGGACGCCTGGGTGGCTCAGTTGGTTAAGCAGCTGCCTTCGGCTCAGGTCATGATCCCAGCGTTCTGGGATCGAGTCCCGCATCGGGCTCCTTGCTTGGTGGGGAGCCTGCTTCTCCCTCTGCCTCTGCCTGCCTCTCTGTCTGCCTGTGCTCGCTCCTGCGCTCTCTCTCTATCTGACAAATAAATAAATAAAATCTTTAAAAAAAAAAAAAAAGAAACAAACAAACAAAAGAAACATCGAAGAACTATAAAACATCATGGATTTTGAGACACAGAACATATATTTGGGAAAATATGTAAGACATTGTTTATCTTTTCCTCTCTTAGGAAATGAACACAGATGAACATACCCAAGATGAAACAGGTAACTGTTAATAAGGAAACCGATAAAACTACTTGGTTAACACTAACAAAGTGATTTAGTATTGGTTTAGTTAGCAAGTGAGTAATTGATTTAGTTAGCAAGTGAGTAATTTCACTAGAGAGTTGAACAAAATGTTTTAACTGTTGTATGTGTTACCCTTAGGAGAAACTTGGATTCTTGGAATAATTACTTTATGAAATCAGTTAACAGTTAAATGTTTAGTAAAGAAATATTACTTATTTCCTCTGTTCTGCCCAGATGTATTTTCTTTGAAGGTATTAAGTTATTTAGTAGGAGGGAGGAATTTTCAATGAGTAAAACCTAACAATTAATGATTTCTTATTTTGTAGTAACCAGCACTGCTGTAAGGAATTAATGGTATGCAGGATATTGAAACTTGTTACTAGAGAATAAATGCTTGAATTAAAAATGTTTTCTAAGTAAACAAACTTCAATTTCCAGCTTTATTTTTCTGTTTTAATGTTGGTGTATTTCCTCACAAGGTACCAGTGATGGAAGCGCTGAAGCTGCTATAACGTTACTTGCAATGGGAGATCTAGTGTTGCAGTCAGAGATCGGGGCAGAACAGAGTGATGGTAAGAATGAAAGTTAAGTCTTAACTAAGAAAAGCCTTTTAAAGTACAGCTTTTAAGAAATTATACCCACAGCTGAGTAATAATAAGTCAGTACCTGCCTTTTACATTTGAAGTTTGCATTGTCAACTTCGTTTTTTTTTCCGGAAAAAGGTAATACGGTGTGCATCGATCTGTCTAACTTAGTCCCTTTAGATGTAGTGGCCACCATTTCAAAATAGTGCACTTGGTTTATTAAGAAAACTTTGTATTCCTGGAATAATCTAGTGAGTCCTTTACTTTTTTCATCATAAACATTGATTAACTGAACTCTGAACAATGATCATTTAACACATATTTCCTTAACAAAGGGGCTTCTGCTTTGGATTGTCTTCACAGTTAACTGATCATCACATATAGTATGAAGGGACAATAGCAGTCATTGAAATAATTTAATTGCGACCATTCTGTTAGTTTGGACTGAGCCAAAAGATAGGTCAGCTCAGATTTTCACAGTATTTTAGGCTGAGCTTATGGAGTACTTTCTATTTTAAGTCTACTAAATGGATAGTTAACTATAGTCCTGTTAATTATTTTGTCTGGAGATGAGTGGCCTGCCATTTGTTTTAGGCGTTAGACTTCTGGCCCCATAACTATATATTTATCAGGAAATTTTCTGGTCTGTGTTCCTTACACAGTCTCATTTCTCTTTCTCTCTCTCTCTCTGCTTTTTTTTTTTTCCCCCCGAGTAAACTGTATACCCATTGTGGGGCTTGAACTCATGACCCCAAGATCCAGAGTCACATGTTCTATACTGACTGAGCCAGGCAGGTGCCTGTATACGGCTCCTTTCTCGATGGCAGAGTATTGCTTTTGTGACAGAATCTGTCACAAATCTCTAGAACATAACAGGTTTTAAAAATTTGTGAATGAAGGTGATCCTATCTTGAAACTCATTTGAGGCTGTGTAGTTAGTCAAGGTAACAGATTCATTTTTACTTCCTTTTTTTTTCCCCTAAGGTTTTATTTATTTATTTGTCAGAGAGAGAGAGAGAGAGCACAGCAGGGGGAGCACAGACAAAGGGAGAAGCAGGCTCCCTGCTGAGCAAGGAGCCTGAAGTGAGACATGATCCTGGGACTCTGGGATCATGACCCGAGCTGAAGGCAGACCCCCAACGGACTGAGCCACCCAGGCATCCCTCATTTTTACTTCTAATAGCACACGAATTCTAGTCTGTAAGAATGATTTGGCCTAGAACAAGTCAAATCTCTGGCATAAAAGATATAATCATATTTATTATTTTTTAAGATTTTATTTATTTTTGAGAGAGAGAGAGAGAGAACATGTATGGGGGGAGGGGCAGAAGGAGAAGCAGGGGAGAAGGGAAGAGGGAGAACATCCCAGGACCCTGAGATCATGACCTGAGCCAAAGGCAGACATTTAACTGACTGAGCCACCCAGGCACCCTGATCATGTATTTAAATTCAGAACGAAAAAGAGTAAACTTTAAAAAGTAATACAGAATTTTACAGTTGCTTAATGTTGAGGGATTTACTTTCTTTGGATGTCTACTTGTATTGGGTCAATTTTAATTTTCTGTTCTTTTCTGTAATAGGAATATGTGTACTTCTTGATGTTCATTCAAAGGATAAAAGCTGTGTTCCTTTTAGCCCAGATAATGTAAATCACAAAATGGTTTGTGAATGTCAGGAGCTTTCTTCACCTGTCAGTAGTACATCTCCTTCTTCATTAGAAGAAAACAAGATTGTATTGGAAGAGCAAAGTACTAAAGAAGAAATTGGTTTAGTGGAGAAAGTAAAGGAAAACGCTGTATCAACCAGGTTTATTTTGCTTTATTAAACTCTTGAGTTTTACAGTATTCAATTAATAAATATATTTATGACTATCATTTTAGTTTATAGCTTTTGAGTAATACTTGCATAAGTGTAAAGTAGGCATTGCTGATTTCTCAGCCTTTATTTTTTTAAGTATTTTATTTATTTATTTGAGAGAGAGAGTGTGATGAGCAAGAGAGACAGAAGGAGCAAGGGGAGGGGCATGGGAGAGGGAGAAGCATACTCCTTGCTGGCAGGGAGCCTGATTTGGGGATCGATCCTGGGACTCTGGGATTGTGACCTCGGCATAGGGCAGACACTTAACTGACTGAGCCACCCAGGTGCCCCAGTTTCTCAGCCTTTAAAGTGAGAGGATAGGCTGGTCTGATTTTAGTTTCATAGTCTGCTTTTTTTTTTTTTTAAGGTTTTATTTGTGAGAGAGAGAGAGAGAGAGAGAGCATGAGCAGGGGGGAGGGGCAGAGGAAGAGTTATAAGCAGACTCCCCACTGAGCAGGGAGCCTGACATGGGGCTCCATCCTAGGACCCTGGGCTTATGACCTGAGCCAAAGGCAGATGCTTAACTGAATGAACCACCCAGGTACCCATGGCTTGCATTTTTTTTTTCCTAATAAACTTTTTTTAAGTAGACCCCACACCCAACATGGGGCTTGAACTCAGGAGATCAAGAGCCACATTCTCTACTCATTTAATGGTTTGCATATTAAAGTAAATGAATACTATGCAGCCATTAAAAGAAATGAAATCTTGCCATTTGCGATGACATGGATGGAACTAGAGGGTATTATGCTTAGTGAAATAAGTCAGTCGGAGAAAAACAAATATCATATGATCTCCCTGATATGAGGAAGTGGAGATGCAATGGGGGTGGGGGTTAAGGGGGTAGGAAAAGAATAAATGAAACAAGATGGGATAGGGAGGGAGACAAACCAAAAGAGACTCTTAATGTCATAAAACAAACTGAGGGGGGTGGGAGGGGAGGGGTGTTGGGAGAGGGTGGTGGGGTTACATTATATGTTTATATAAAAATTAAAAAAAAAAGTAAATGTAATATGTGCATCTTTGAAGCTTTAATGAAATAGTTTTCTGTAAATATGGTCTCTGTTTTATAAACATGGTCCAGATTCTCTTTCCTTCTCCAGACTTTCAGTAAAATTGCCACTGTATGTTTTCTGCATTAAAAAATGAACACTTAACAGATATTGTGGCACCTGAGAAGGTAGCACATAAGTATATCAGAATGTGTGAAGGTGGGAGAGATAGTTATTACATGGTTGATGAATTTCTCTCTTCCCATCTTTCTTCTAGGAATATAACTTCTGAAGTGACCAGTAATTTGAGAATAAGAAGTAGATTTGCCAAGCCTAAACCAAATCTTAAGACTTCAGGGACCAGCAGGTTTGGTGTTCCTCAGAAAGTTCCCAATTTGTTTGTAAACAAAGGAGAAGTGGTAGAAAGTCAAAGAGGTAAATTTTGTTCTCTTAAACAGCTACAAAATTATATTTACAGGAGAAATTGTATTAGCATTTCAAATGGAATATTCATTTAAAATTATTTTAATTTAGTATTAAAAAGTTTAAAAAAGTAGAATGAGCTATAAAGAAATACTAATAAGTCTATCAACTAGCTTCAGTCATCATTACCATTTTTCTGTTTAGTTCACCCCAAACCCAAAATAACATGGGTTTGAACCCCATGGGTCCACAATACATGGATTTAGAAAAAAAATTTTATTTATTTATATATAGCAGGGAGGAGAGAGAAGAAGGAGAGAGAGAATCCCAAGCAGAGTCCGTGCTGAGCATGGAGCCTGATGCGGGGCTTGATCTTGACCCTGAGATCATGATCTGAGCTAAAATCAAGAGTTAGATGCTTAGCTGCTTGAGCCACCCAGGTGCCTGTATACATGGATTTTTTTTAAACTTTTTTTTTTTTAAGATTTTATTTATTTATTTGACAGACAGAGATCACAAGTAGGCAGAGAAGCAGGCAGAGAGAGAGAGGAGGAAGGAGGCTTCCTGCTGAGCAGAGAGCCCGATGTGGGGCTCGATCCCAGGACCCTGGGATCATGACCTGAGCCAAAAGCAGAGGCTTTAACCCACTGAGCCACCCAGGCACCCCTTTTTTAACTTTTAAAATATGTTTTATTTGGAAATAATCTCAAACTTACAGAAAACTTGCAAGAATAAGAAATAGTACAAAGAATATCCAGATGCCTCTTGTATGTAAGCTTACACTTAATTATACATGGAGTTTTTTGGATAAAGACAGAACAGTACTATCAATGTATTTTCTTTTTCTTACAATTTTCTTTTTTTAAATTAAATTTTATGTATATATTTGAGAGAAAGGAGAGCACAGAGGGAGAGTGAGAGGGAGAAGCAGACTCCTTGCTGATCAGGTAGCCCCATGTGGGGCTTGATCCCAGGACCCTGAGATCATAATCTGAGCCAAAGTCAGATGCTTAGCCAACTGAGCCAACCAGGCATCTCTTCCTTAGGGTTTTCTTAATAACATTTTATTTGTTGAAGCTTAGTTTATTTTAAGAATATAATATCTAATACATAAAACTTAGAAAATATATGTTAATTGACCTACATCATCAGTAAGGCATCTGGTCAACAGCAGACTGTTTGTTGCCAGGTTTTTGAGAATCAGATATGCAGAATTTCTACCGCATGGGAGCTTTGTGCCCTTAGCCCCCATGTTGTTCAAGACTTAACTATATTTACTTAACGTTTTCTTCATATTTTTTTATGTGTGTGTGTTTGTGTACATGAATATTCAAGCAAACATTTTTTAGAAAGCTATATATGCATGTGGCAAAAAATAAGACATTGTCCCCAAGTTATAAAACTTAATAAACTTCTTTGGTTCCCAGTCCCCAGTCTCATCTCTAGTGGCAAATTGCCATTAAGTTTTTTTTTTTTTTCTAAAGATTTTATTTATTTATTTGACACACAGAGAGAGATCACAAGTAGGCAGAGAGGCAGGCAGAGAGGGAGGGGGAAGCAGGCTCCCTGCTGAGCAGAGAGCCTGATGTGGGGCTCGATCCCAGGACCCTGAGACCATGACCTGAGCCGAAGGCAGTGGCTTAATCCACTGAGCCACCCAGGTGCCCCACCATTAAGTTTTTTTCATGGACTTCTATTATTTTATAGACATAAGCATCTAAATGTGGGGCTGTGTGTGTACATAGATAGATACATAAGTATATACATAAACATATGTATTTAAATGTATTTATTTATTTTTTAAAAAGATTTTATTTATTTATTTGACAGAGAGAGCGAGATCACAAGTAGGCAGAGAGGCAGGCAGAGAGAGGGGGGAGAAGCAAGCTCCCTGCTGAGCAGAGAGCCCAACTCAGGGCTCGATCCCAGGACCTTGAGATCATGACCCGAGCTGAAGGCAGAGGCTTAACCCACTGAGCCACCCAGGTGCCCCTAAATGTATTTAAATATATATATTATATACATATAATATATATATTATTATAATAAATTTTAATGTATTTAACAATATATTTAAATAATCACATTATTATTTAATACACAACATATTAAATATAACATTTAAATACATGTCGTTCCTTTCAGAAAGAACAAAATTATGATCATACTATATCGTATATACTGTTTAGCACATTTATTTATTTACTTATTTTTTAAGATTATTTATTTGAGAGAGAGAGTGCGCCTGGTGGAGAGGCAGAGGGAGAGGAAGGGAGATTCGCAAGCAGACCCTGGCTGAGCCTGGAGCCCCACTCAAGGATCGATTCCATGACCCTGAGATAATGACCTGAGCTGGAACCAAGAGTTGGATGCTTAACCCACTGCGTTATGTGGGCGCCCTTTGCTCAGTACTTTTTTTTTCTTTTTTGAAGATTTTACTTATTTATTTGACAGAGACACAGTGAGAGAGGAAACATAAGCAGGGGGAGTTGGAAAGAGAGAAGCAGACTCGCTGCTGAGCAGGGATCCCAACTTGAGACTCAATCCCAGGACCCGGGGATCATGACCTGAGCTGAAAGCAGATGCTTAAGGACTGAGCCACCCAGGCCCCCCTGTTCAGTACTTTTATTTTTATTTTTATTTTATTTATTTATTTTTAAAGATTTTGTTTATTTATTTGACACCGAGAGAGATCACAAGTAGACAGAGAGGCAGGTAGAGAGAGAGGGGGAAGCAGGCTCCCTGCTAAGCAGAGAGCCCGATGCGGGACTCGATCCCAGGACCCCGAGATCATGACCTGAGCCGAAGACAGAGGCTTAACCCACTGAGCCACCTAGGCGTCCCTGTTCAGTACTTTTAAAAATAACAGTTTCACTGAGATAATTCTATGCCATACAGTTAACCCATTTGTAATGTATACTTCAGTGGCATTTAGTATATTGCCCAAGTTGTGTAATCTTCACCATTAGTAGCCACTCCGCATATCCTTCAATCCTTCCCAGCCCTAGGCAAACACTAATCTACTTTGTCTCTGTAGCTTTGCCTATTTTGGACGTTTTCATATTGAAGGAATCATATAATATGTGTTTTTTTGTGTCTGGTTTCTTTTATGTAGCACGTTTTCAAGGCTCATCTCTGTTGTAGCATGTATCAGATATTTCATTTGCTTACCAAATATTCCATCATACTACATTTTGTTTATCCATTCAGGGCGTTTAGGTTGTTTTCTGTTTTTTAGCTATTGTAAGGAGTGCTGCTAAGAACATTCATGCCTAAGTTTTTGTGTGGACATAAGTTTCCATTTGTCTTGGATTTACACTTACAAGTGGAATTGCTGGAACTTACGGTAATTCCATGTTTAAGCTTTGAGAAACTGCCAAAATGTTTCAAAAGTGGTAGCAACATTTTGTATTTTCTTTTGTTTTTTCTTTCTTTTTTTTTTTTTTTAAGATTTTATTTATTTATTCGACAGACA
This sequence comes from Taxidea taxus jeffersonii, assembly GCA_003697995.1. NCBI lineage: Eukaryota > Metazoa > Chordata > Mammalia > Carnivora > Mustelidae > Taxidea > Taxidea taxus. The sequence continues at coordinate 41,914 of ML100221.1, forward strand.
GAGATCACAAGTAGGCAGACAGGCAGGTAGAGAGAGAGGAGGAAGCAGACTCCCTGCTGAGCAGAGAGCCCAATGCGGGGCTCGATCCCAGGACCCTGAGATCATGACCCGAGCCGAAGGCTGAGGCTTTAACCCACTGAGCCACCCAGGTGCCCCTTTCTTTTTCTTTTTTTTTTTTTTTTTAAGAAAATTTTTGTTTTATTTTCATTTTTATTTTTTTTAAAAAGATTTTATTTATTTATTTGAAAGACAGAGATGACAAGTAGGCAGAGAGGCAGGCAGAGAGAGAGGAAGGGAAGCAGACTCCTTGCTGAGCAGAGAGCCGGCTGTGGGACTTGATCCCAGGACCCTCGGACCATGACCGGAGCTGAAGGCAGAGGCTTTACACTGAGCCACCCAGGTGCCGCAATTTTTAAGTAATCTCTGTATCCAATGTGGGGCTTGAATTTATAACCCTGAGATCAAAAGTCACATGTTTGGGGCACCTGGGTGGTTTGGTGGTTAAAGCCTTCGGCTCAGGTCATGATTTCAGGGTCCTGGGATCGAGCCCCGCATCGAGCCCCGAATCGGGCTCTCTGCTCAGCAGGGAGCCTGCTCCCACCCAACCCCCGCCTGCTTCTGCCTACTTGTGAACTCTGTCTCTATCAAATAAATAAAATCCTTAAAAAAAAAAAGTGTCACATGTTCTTCTGACTGCGCCAGCCAGGAGGCCTAACATTGTGTCTTTTCATCAACATTTTGTGAGAGTTTTGCTTTCCTGTATCCTCTCAGACAGTTGTTATTAGATAGTCTAGTCAGTTTGAAGTAGTATTGCTTGCGTTTGTTTGTTTGTTTGTTTAATTTGACAGAGATAACAAGCAGGCAGAGGGGTGGGCAGAGAGAGAGAGGGGGAAGCAAGTAGAGAGCCCGATGTGGGGCTCGATCCCAGGACCCTGGGATCATGACCTGAGCCAAAGGCAGAGGCTTTAACCCACTGAGCCACTTAGGCACCCCTATCTCCTGGTTTTGATTTGAATTTCTTTCATGACCATTGATACTGAGTATCTTTTCATGCACTTATTTTTATATTTTCTTTAGAGACATGTGTTCACGTCTGTGCTCATTTTTTAAAAAATTTAACACGGGGCTTGAATTCACAACCCCGAGATCAAGACGTGAGCTGAGATCAAGAGTTGGATGCTTAACCAACTGAGCCACCCCAGTGCTCTAAATCTGTGCTCATTTTTGTATTGGGAAACTTGTTTTATTATTGAGTTCTTTATATTGTAGCACTCTGTTTTTATTTATTTACTTTTATTTTTTTAAAGATTGTATTTATTTGAGAGACAGAGATCACAAGTAGGTGAGAGACAGGCAGAGAAAGAGGGGAAAGCAGGCTCCTTGCCGGGCTGAGTGCCTGATGCGGTGCTCGATCCCAGGACCCTGGGATCATGACCTGAGCTGAAGGCAGAGGCTTTAACCCACTGAGCCACCCAGGGGCCCTGAGCACTCTGGTTTTAAAGATTTTATTTATTTATTTGAGAGAGAGAGAATGAACAGGGGGAAGGAGCAGAGGCAGAGGGAGAAGCAGACTTCCTTTCAAGCAGGGAGCCTGATGCAGGGCTCCATCCCAGGACCCTGAGATCATGACATGAGCCAAAGGCAGACCCATAATGGACTAAACCACCCAGGTCCCACAGTAGCACTCTGTTTTTAAAGATTAGTATATTGAAAAATATCTTTCTATATGATTACGTAGTGTTCTCTTCTGTTTTTTAATTTTTTTATTTTTTAAAGATTTTATTTATTTATTTGTTAGAGAGAGAGAACGAGCACAGGCAGACAGAGAGGCAGGCAGAGTCAGAGGGAGAAGCAGTCCCTGCCGAGCAAGGAGCCCGATGTGGGACTCTATCCCAGGACGCTGGGATCATGACCTGAGCCGAAGGCAGCTGCTTAACCAACTGAGCCACCCAGGCGTCCCTCTCTTCTGTTTTTTTAATGGCCTCACTAGACTATGGTGTACATGTTGAATCCTACTCCTACTTTTCCATCTTCTCTCCCTGCCAAGGGCCCATCTGCTTCACATGCTAGTAAGAGCAGGAAAACAGTTTATGTAGTAGGCTGTCTAGATTGTCTTAAGCCTTATATAGGTAGAAGATCTGGATATTTAGCATTATCTTTGCCCTGTTTTGGGGTTCCTGATTTCTGGGATTTCCTTTAAACAAGCAATGCTTAATGATTCAGTTAGTTAATTCATTACTTACTCTGAGTTCAGAAATACCCAGAAGCTATTTCAGTGTGTAGGCTGAAGTTACCTTTTTTATTTTGGTTAAAAATTTGTTTTGATTTGAGTGTGGTTGACACACAGTATTACATTAGTTTCAGGTGTACAACATAGTGATTCAACAAGTTTGTTCATTGTGCTATGCTCACCACAAGTAGAACTACCATTTCTCACTATATGATGCAATTATAGTACCATTGACTATTCCTTATGCTGTGCCTTTTATTCCCATGATTAATTCATTCCATAACTGGAACCCTGTATCTCCCACTCTCCTCCTATTTTGTCTGTCTTCCTACTCCCTCCACTCTGGAAACCATCAGTTTGTTCTCTGTATTTATAGGTTGATTATTCTCTTCATTTGTATATTCATTTGCTTTCTTAAGATTCCATATATGAGGGAAATCATACCGTATTTCTCTCTCTCAGTTTGACTTACTTCACTTAACATAGTACCTTCTGGGTCCATCCAGGTCATCACAAACAGCCCAATTGCAACTTTTTAAATGGCTTTGTAATATCCTATTGTGTGTATATACCGCATCTTCCTTATCCATTCATGTATTGATGGACACTTAGGTTTCTTCTATATCTTGGCTCTTGTAAATAATGCTGCAGTAAATGTCGTGGTGGTACATATATCTTTTGAATCCGTCTTTTCATTTTCTTTGTGTAAATACTTCATATTGGAATTTTTAATATCATATGTATTTTTATTTTTAATTTTTGGAAAAACATCCCTACTATTTTCTGCAGTGGCTGCACTAATTTACATTCCCATCATTAGTGCACAAGGATTCCTTTTTCTCTGTATCCTCATTAACACTTGTTATTTCTTGGGTTTTTGTTTTTGTTTTATATTTAGCCATTCTGATTGTGATATCTTGTGGTTTTGATTTGCATTTCCCTGATGATTAGTTATGTTGAGCATCTTTTCATGTCTGTTATCCATCTGTATCTTCTTTGGAAGACCCCTTTTGTTATTGTTTGTTTGTTTGTTTGTTTTTAAAGATTTTATTTATTTATTTGACAGAGATCACAAGTAGTCAGAGAGGCAGGCAGAGAGAAAGGAGGAAGCAGGCCCCATGCAGAGCAAAGAACCCGATGCGGGGCTCGATCCCAGAACCCTGGGATCACGACCTGAGCCAAAGGCAGAGGCTTTAACCCACTGAGCCACCCAGGCACCCCGTTCGTTTGTTTTTTAATAGGTTCCATGTCCAGCATGTAGCCCAGTGCAGGGCTTGAACTCATGACCCTGATATCAAGACCCGAGATCAGGATTCAGACATTTAACTAACTGAGCCACCCAGGAGCCCCATCTGTGCCCATTTTAAAATTAGATTGTTTTGTTTTTTGGTGTTGAGTTGTATAAGTTCTTTACATATTTTGGATACAAACCCCTTATCAGATGAATCACTTGCAAATATTTTCTCCAAATCAGTAGGTTGCCTTTTCATTTTGTGGATGATTTCCTTCGCTGTCAGTCCCAATAGTTTATTTTTGCTTCTGTTTCCTTTGCCTCTGGAGGCATATCGAGAAAAATGTTGCTACAGCTGATGTCAGAGAAATTATTGCCTGTGTTTTTTTCTAGGATTTTTATGGTTTGGTCTCATGTTTAGCTCTCTAATTCATTTTGAGTTTACTTTTCGTATATGGAGTTAGAAAGTGGTCCAGTTTCATTCTTTTTGGTAGCTGTCTAGTTTTCCAAGCACCATTATTGAAGAGAGATGGTCTTTTACACATTGTATATTCTTACCTACTTTGTCCATATATGTGTGGATTTATTTCTGGACTCTCTATTTTCTTTTTTTTTTAAAGATTTTATTTATTTATTTGTCAGAGAGAGAGGGAGAGAGAGTGAATGAGCACAGGCAGACAGAGAGGCAGGCAGAGGCAGAGGGAGAAGCAGGCTCCCTGCCGAGCAAGGAGCCCAATGTGGGACTCGATCCCAGGACGCTGGGATCATGACCTGAGCCGAAGGCAGCTGCTTAACCAACTGAGCCACCCAGGCGTCCCTGGACTCTCTATTTTCTTCCATTGATCTATTTTTGTGCCAATACAATACTGTTTTGATTACTATAGCTTTGTAGTAGATCTTGAAATCTGGAATTGTGATACCGTTTGCCTTTGTTTTTCTTTCTCAAGATAACTTTGATTCTTCAGAGTTTTTTGTGGTACAAATTTTAGTATTATTTGGTCTAGTTTTGTGGTAAATGCTGTTGGTATTTTGATAGCGATTTGAAGGTAACTCTTTTATGTAGAAGTCATTTTCTTCTTTGTGCATTCTTTTTAGAATAGCTCCCTCAGTAACACTTTGCCCAAGGTGGAACTAGCCAGACCTCATGTGTACCCACTTTTAAAATTATTTTGTATGTGGGTTTGTAGTTACACTGCTGTCACCATGGAGTGGACATAAAATTGCTGTGGCAGCCATGAGTGAAATATGTGCAGTGTCGGATTCATTAATCATCTGCCTCAAAAATCTCATTGGCCAGGACCACTCTTACTGCTGTGTGAATAAGCTTGATTTTTGGAGTAAGAGAAATTTGGAAGAGCCACTATATAGTGATCGGTCTTTAAAGAGAGAACATATTTCTAACACGGAGGTTTTAGCTGTACTATTTTGGACTGTATCTTAAGTGTGTTCTTTGTTTAAGAAACTGAGAAAAATATTTCTGAAGCAACGGGATTACAAGATGAAAACCTTGGATCACTTACAACAGCAGAGAGTAAGGAGCAGAGCAAATTGGCTTGTGAACATGGTATTGAAGAGACTGCTATTTCTCAAGAAGCAAATCTAACTGAAAGGTAAAAAGAAATTCTGGGATTTGGTTTAGATTCTGTTTCAACTAGTCATTAGCTATAGCTATAACTATTTGATTGGAAAAGGAGGGTTCTGTTGCATTAAATATATTTTAGAAACTTGAACACCGTTAAATCTTTGACTCACAGCTCTAAACATTACTCTAGTTGCCCACTTGGTTTCAGTACAGAACTTTAATACATACTCTAAAATTCAAATATGTACTAATCTTTTTCAGAAATGATGATCAGGAAGAGGAATCTCAAAAGGTTCAGATATCATCAGTTGCTCCAGTTTCCTTTGAGACAGGGCCCCACATACTTGTTTCAGATGTGGTTCTCCCTGAGAGTTCTGTCAAAGAGCCCCAGGGAAAGGACTCTAATGGAGACAGTGTGCTTGCTCTTCATGTGTCAGAGGTAAAAGAATATAAAATATAACATGGGGTGGCTGGAAAAAAAAAAGGTGTAATTTACATACAATAAACTTCACCTTCTTCAGTGTGTACTTGTACAAGTTGTGACAAACATATATAGTCATGTAAACAACACATGAGCAGTTCCATCATCCCCCAGGTTCCCCAGGGCCCTTTTTTGCTCACCCCCGCTAAGCACCCTGGCTACTTGGCAATCCCTTAACTGTTTTCTTTCCTTACAGTTTTGCCTTTGCAAGAAATGTATTGTGATAGAATTTTTTTTTAAAGATTTTATTTATTTATTTGATAGACAGAGATCACATAAGTAGGCAGAGAGGCAGGCAGACAGGGGAGGGGAGAAGCAGGCTCCCTGCCGAGCAGAGAGCCCGATGCGGGACTCGATCCCAGGACGCTGGGATCATGACCCGAGCCGAAGGCAGCGGCTTAACCCACTGAGCCACCCAGGCGTCCCTGTGATAGAATTTTTTATTGAGTGCATTTTTAGTCTTTGGAGCACAGATAAAACAGCCAGTACATAGCTTTGCTGTGAAAGTTTTGAAAAATTGTTTTATATAGAATATTTACCTCTTGCTTGGGGGTCACTGAATCTGAGAACTACTTTCATGTTGCAGGTATTTTTTTGAGGTGTTATTACTACATGTTTGGTACCACATAAGGTACTGGAGGGACAGAGTTGTGAGAAATAGTTGAGGATAAGAATGGTTAAACTCTGGTAGGTGCTATTAAAGCAAGTTGCACAAGACTCTAAAGGGGTGGTCCTCAACCCAATCCAGTAAAATCAGTCTCTGGAAATAGGGCTTGGACATTTGCTTTCTGTTGCTATTGTTGTTAAAATTCCTCAGGTTATTCTAATGTGTAGCCAGGACTGAAAAAGCCCTTGATCTAGAAGAACAGGTATGAATTAGCCAGTTGAAGGGAGAAGAACATGTGTTAAGAGTAAGTGTGAAACAGCATTTCATATTCAGGGACTAAGTAGTTATGAGTAGGATATAAATGCAGAAGTAGTTAAAGATGAGTGAGCTAGGCAGCCTGGTAGCAGATCATAAAAGGGGTTTTTATGACTGCTAGAGTTTGGAGTATATCCAAATTTATGGGGTTTTCCCTAACCCCCAACTTGTTTTACTTTTTATTTTGAAATAATTTCAAACTCATTGAAGAGTTGCAAAGATCTTAAATAGAATTCTCATATACATTAACTTAGATTCATTAATCATTAACATTTTGCTTATTTGCTTTTTCTGTCATGCTCTCCATCTCTGTAGATAGATACTTCTAAGAAGCTGAACCATTTGAGAGCAGACATGAGCCTTCATTCATACACATTCCAGCTTGTATTTGATACCAACAAGGATGTTTTTAATAGAGAAATGATACTTCTGTCACAGTCAGTATTACCATATTATCTAATACTGATTTTAAAATAATATGTAATACATAGTTTCAGCCAGGGCTCTCATATTGCATTTATTTATTTATTTATTAAGATTTTATTTATTTATTTATTTGACAGAGATCACAAGTAGGCAGAGAGGCAGGCAGAGAGAGAGGAAGGGAAGCAGGCTCCCTGCCGGGCAGAGAGCCCGATGTGGGGCTCGATCCCAGGATCCTGGGATCATGACCCGAGCTGAAGGCAGAGGCTTTAACCCGCTGAGCCACCCATTCGTCCCTCATATTGCATTTAGTTGTCGTTCTCCTTACTCTCTTTTCATCTAGCATAGGTCCCCTGCCCTCTTTCCTCTTTTGTGAGTTTGACATTGCAAGCTAATCCATAATCTGGATTTTTGTGCTTTGTTCCTCATTTTAGATTCAGACTGAACAGTGTTTGGAACAGTTACTTCTTAGGTGTTGTTGTGTTCTTCCTTTTGTATCCCCTCAGCAGGCATGTGATGTCAGCTTGTTTCATTGTTGGTGATGTGGACTAATTACTTGGCTAGCATGGTGCCTGCTAGATTCCTACATTAAACAGCATCTTTTGTACATTGTGTTAGTAATTTCCGACCCAGCAATCTTCTACCTGGTAGTTTTAGTATCCATTGGTGATGCTTGCGTGAATCAGTTACTGACATTGTTGGTTACAGAATGAGAGTTTGAAAATTTTATTGTAAAGAATTACAATAGGAATTGCATTTTAGAGAAGACAGTATTGGCAGTTTTCTGGAGAACAGATTGGAAGGGGCTGTGCTGGTGGCAAGGAGACAGGCAGTTTGCTTCCATTCCGATAGGACAGGAGCTGCTGTAATGGGGATAGAGGGAAGCTTGAGGGGTTTGAATCTTCCTTTCCTGTTACTTTAAAAATAATTTTGCAAAATTCACATATTTAACAATTTAGTCTGAATTCCTTTGTGCATATATATTTATTTAAATAATCAAAAGTTATTCGTATAACTAAAAAGTTTCAGAACATTTGAAAAATTTTATATAGTTAAGAAGTCTAGTTTTGAAGCAGTAACTCTTATTATATCCAGTTGTCTGGAAAACTTTTTAAAACTAGAATTTAGGGACGCCTGGGTGGCTCAGTTGGTTAAGCAGCTGCCTTCGGCTCAGGTCATGATCCCAGCGTCCTGGGATCGAGTCCCACATCGGGCTCCTTGCTTGGCGGGGAGCCTGCTTCTCCCTCTGCCTCTGCCTGCCACTCTGTCTGCCTGTGCTTACGCTCTCTCTCTCTCTCTAACAAATAAAACTAGAATTTATGGGTGCCTTGGTGGCTCAGTTGTTAAGTGTCTGCCTTGGGCTTGGGTCATGATCCCAAGGTCCTAGAAACAAGTCCTGCATTGGGCTCCCTGCTCAGCGAGAAGCCAGTTTCTCTCTCCCACTACCCCTGTTTTTGTTACCTCTCTCACTGTCTGTCTCTGTCAAATGAATAAAATCTTAAATAAATAAATAAAAATAAAATTTGGCCAACTTCATTCTTGTATTTTAATTTTTTAAATTTTTTTAGGGTACACTAACTAGTATGCCAGAAGTCCAACAAGAGAATGTAATCAGTTCTCAAGACTTAACAGGTATGATAATCTTCTTCGATAAAGTTTCACCGAACCTAATAGTACAGATTTTATTCCCGTACCCCATTTGACTATGGAAAAACAAAATAGTTTTTTAGTCTATGACAGTCTTAAATTAAAAACAAATGAAAAAACTGAAGTATTTTGTGTATAAGTTTTGTTATTCAGAATTATAAATCTTCTCTATAGTGAACTGTCTTTTTATCCTTTATGAAATTACTTTTTATTTTTGTGGTGTATTTGCTTTTTATTCATGGGATAAGTTATAGTGAGACTTTTTAGAAATGTAATAAATTAGTAAATTAATGATTTTCATAGTTCAGCTTTTCATGATTAACTTTCAAACTTTGATAGTGAATCTAGTTGCTAATGTACATCAAGATGGTGAGGATGAACAAGCATTCATTTTAACTCTGGTGGAAATCCCAACCAATGCTGTAGAAGAATTTAGTGATACCAGTGCACAGTTAATGCCAAACCCTTTACTGCCAGCACCCATATTGATCAAATCCGTGAATACAGAAGAAAGGAGTGACATGAGGTAATGAATAAGCTAAACTATTTATTTTTTACTCTTTATTTAAATTCCAGTTAGTTATCATACAGTGCAGTGTTAGTTTCTGATATGCAATATGGTGATTCAACACTTCCATACATCACCTGGGGACTAAACTCTTTTTGCTAGGAGGAAAGGTGCTTTATGAGTTGAAAAGTATTAACTGAGTAAAATGTTCACCAGCATTATTTATAATTGTCTCAAAGCTCTTATTTAATAATTATGTGGTAAGTTAGAGAAGAAATTGTTGATTTTATGCCTGATAAAGCTGCCATTTAAATGTGTAATACTTTTGTATGAAACTTGTTTGGTATCCTAAGCATTTTGAAAGCTAAAAAAAATTTAGCTGTTTGGATTGTAAAATGTCTTCTATCAAAGGTGTGTGGTTACTTTGTAAGCTTATATATTTTAAATTCTGAAATAAATATACATTCACAGAAATTGCAAGAAGGATAACGTTTCTGTATGTGTGTGTGTGTATGTGTGTATTTTTTTTTTCAAGTAGGCTTCCATGAGCGTGGAGCCCAACATGGGGTTTGAACTAACAACCCTCAGATCAAGACCTGAGCTGAAATCAAGAGTCAGACACTTACCAACTGAGCCAGCCAGGCGCCCCATTTCTATATATATTAATACTGTTTTTTAAATTCCTTACTAGAGAACTGTTATATTTTAACAGTCACTGGTTAAGATGCTTAGTTCTCTGTCAAGTAGCATTAGATGTTAGCCTTTTATATTAGTAAGAGGCATTCTAGATTAAAATTTTAACTTTATAGACAAGGAAAACACTATTTTTATACCTTGGATTTAATTTAGTATTATGGAATTTAAGTTGTGAGTTTTTAAGTATGAATGGATCTCAAAACTAACATTTTTGTGACTATGGCCATATATATGTTAGTTACTTGGAAGTTTTTTGGCAGTTTTCATTGGAATAGCTCAGCCTTTTACCTCATTAAGTAGCTTCTAATTTGCTAATTTCATATGTATGCATTTTCTATACAGTGTGAGTTTTCCAGTAACTTCAGTTGGTCAGAATACCATGTGTTTATCTGATTCCGGAAAAGATGATTCTGAAGAGCCTTCTCCTGCTAATTTGGATCTGGTGTCTAGGAAGAGATTTTACTGTATGCTTGATGAAAGTGACCAGGTTCCTCCTGCCAAAAAAAGTTTGCTCACTTCAGGAGATGATTGTCAAAATTATACCTCCGAGGTAAGATAGAATCATCAAGCAAATAAGATGGCCATATTACAACAGATCCATTTCTGTTTCTTTCTTTAGATTCTTTATATAAAGATAGTTCTAATACTTTTCACCATCAACAATCCAGCTAAAATTGGTTTTGGATTCTCATTTTCAGCTGTTCTAGATGAAAATTGATGGACATTAGTCAGGAAGCCCATTCATAGTTCTTTGTTAATGGCTTAAAAAAAAAGCCAAAATTGTCCTGTAGATCTGGATCCCGGCTCTACCCTTTAACAGCTGTGGGACCTGAGTTAGGATTTATTATTTCTGTGAATGAGTTTTCCTGTTGTGCAAATCATCAGTATTACTATAATGCTTAAAGCTATCCATTACTTTTAGGAAGAAAACCAGAACCTTAAAGGCCCTCTATTTGTCTTGCCCATTTCTGTCTCTGATCTGACTCTGTGCCTTGCTCTCTAACCATATTGGTCATCTTTCAGTTTCTAGAAAGCACCATCTTTCTTCATGTCCCAGGGCATTTCTTTTATTACCTTTTTATGAAATATTTTCTTGCCAAACATACAAACTTCTTTAGCTCAGTCATCACTGTCTCTGGGAAGCCTGAAGATACTATGCGGATTTGATCACCAGCTACTATGTTAAAGGTTTCTTGGCACCCACTTGTTTTTGTTTGCAATACTCATGATAATTTATCTCACTGTGTAGCTACACTGTGGAAGAGTTAATTAATTAATTAATTTTTGGAAAAGTTGATTTAGAATTTCTATTCTCAAAGGGACAGTTGAAGACCAGTAGTCCTTAGGTGAGGGCAGACAACAGAGGCAGTGGATTCTTCTTCTTCTTTTTGGTTTTTTTTTTTTTTTGGCAGTGGATTCTTGTATATCTGATGGGTGGAAGATGGTATCGCAGAATTTTTTTTTTTATTAGCATATAATGTATTATTTGCCCCAGGGGTACAGGTCTGTGAATTGCCGGGTTTACATATTTCACAGCACTCACCATAGCACATACCCTTCCCAGTGTCCATAACCCAGCCACCCTGAATGGTTTTAATTTCTCTTATGACAAGTATGGTTGAATATCTTTCATATGCTTAGGAGCCTTTTGTATTCCTTTCTCTGTGAAATGAATTTGTATTCTTTAGCCATTTTTCTGGTTATGTTGTTGATCTTTTTCCTAGAGATTTGGAGGAACTCTATGTTGTGTATGTCCTTGAAGAAGTTGCATATATTTTTTCCTACTTTTTGTCTTTTGACTCTACTTTGTGTGTGTGTCTTTTCTCGCAGACTTCTTTTTCGTTGATTTTTTGGGTATGGGGGCAAGATTTTATTTTTAAGTAATCTCTACACCCAATGACAGGGCTTAAATTTACAGCTCCAAGATCAAGAGTCACATGCTCTATACACTGAGCCAGCCAGGTGCCCCAGATTTTTTAATACAAAAATTTTCAAGAATTTAAAAATGTAGGGAAGTATAATGTATCCTTGTGTATCAGTCACCCAGTTTCATCAGTTTATCAGCATTCCTTTCAAACATTGTGTTTTTTTTTTTAATTTATTTTAAGATTTTAGTTATTTGACAGAGAGAGGGAGAGAGCACACAAGCAGGGGGAGTTGCAGGTGAGGGAGAGGGAGAAACAGGCTTCCCACTGAGCAGGGAGCCCAATGTGGGGCTTGATCCTAGGACTCTGGGATCATGACCTGAGCCGTAGGCACATACTTAACCGACTGAGTCACCGAGGCCCCTCTTTGATCTTATTTGTGATTTTTATTTTTTAAACTTTAAACGTTCTGACAATAAAAAATGCTTATTAAATGTTGAAGTTGGGGCGCCTGGGTGGCTCAGTGGGTTAAAGCCTCTGCCTTTGGCTCAAGTCATGATCCCAGGGTCCTGGGATTGAGCCCCGCATCGGGCTCTCTGCTTGGCCGGGAGCCTGCTTCCCTTCCTCTCTCTCTGCCTGTCTCTCTGCCTACTAGTGATCTCTGTCTGTCAAATAAATAAAATCATTAAAAAAGAATAAAATGTTATAATTGTAAATTCTAGAATGCACACATACTGTGGTCACATAGACATGCAAACTTTTTTTTTATGTAATCCATTTATCAGTCTTTTTATGTGTGGCTTCTGGGGATTGTGTTATACATTGAAAGTCTCCCTTGAGATTTAGTATAAATTCTTAGAGTTAACATTAATGATTTGTTTAGAATTTATTTTGGTGTTAGAAGAGTGGAACCAATTTCATGTTTTCCAGGTGCCTACCTAGTTGTCCCAGCACCATTTGTTGAATAATTCATTTTTTCTCCACTGATTTAAAATGCCACTTCTTGGATATGAAGTCCCATATGTAGTTGAGTGTATTCCTGAATTTTCTTCTACTTTGAGATTCATCTGTTTGTTCTAGGGCAACAGTGTCCCACTGTTTTAAATTACTGTAGTTTTTAAATGCTTTGCTATCTTATTTACTTATTTTTTTTTTAAGATTTTATTTATTATTTGACAGAGGTCACAAGTAGGCAGAGAGGCAGAGAGAGAGGGGGAAGCAGGCTCCCTGCTGAGCAGAGAGCCCGATGTGGGGCTTGATCCCAGGACTCTGGGACCATGACCTGAGCCGAAGGCAGAGGCTTTAACCCACTGAGCCACCCAGGTACCCCTGCTTTGCTATCTTAAATGGAAAGTTTCTCTCTCCCCTGCACATTATTTTATTTTTTTCAAGTTTTTCCTAGTTGGGTGTATGTCCTAAAGTTTATGTTAATTTTAGAATTTGCTTGTTTAGAGCTTAATAAAAAGAAACTATTGATACTTAAATTAGGATCATATTAACTTGACCAGTTAACATAGGGAAAGTTGGTGTCAGAATTGTTATGTTGGATTTTTTTTTTAATCCAAAAACATAGTATGTCTTTCCACTTGTTTAATTACTCTTTTATGTCTCAGTGGTATTTTCAGTTCTTCATTTAAATTCTGGTCCATTTCTTTTTAGGTCATCCCCTAAGAATTTTATCTTTTTTGTTGTCATTATCATTGAATTCTTTTCTATGTAGAGAGCTTACTGAAGTCCCCTTATCACCTACAGTAATTTTTCACTTCATTCTGTTGGGTTTTCTAATTCTTCTCATATACTTTGATAGTAGACATCTTTTTCTTATTCCTGATTTATTTATTTATTTGACAGAGAGAGAGATCACAAGTAGGCAGAGGAGCAGGCAGAGAGAGGTGGGGGGAAGCAGGCTCCCTGCCAAGCAGGGAGTCCGACGAGGGGCTCGATCCCAGGACCCTGGGATCATGACCCAAGCCGAAGGCAGAGGCTGAGAATATTTCCAGTGTTTATGAAGTGGGATGCTGGTTTTGAATTGCAGTCATTATAGTTTATGGTGTTAAGAAAATGTCTTTTTTTAAAGGACATAAATGGATAATATTAGATACTTTCCCTATACACATACAGATGGGAGTATTATTTTTCTCCTCAGTTCAGTTGAATTATACTAAATTTCATATACTGAAACATCTTTGCATTCCTGAGACAAACTCTGCTTGATTAAGATGTGTTAGTCTTTTGATGTGTTGCTGAATTGTGCTTGTACTATTATATTTGATATTTTTATACTGCTTATAATCAGAATTTGAATTAATATTAACACTGGTTTATTAAAAGCATTGGAAAACTTCTCTTTTACTGTGCTCTGGAACAGATTTAGTAATAGTAGCAATGTCTTTTTCATAAATGTTGGTAGCATTTCCATAAGACATCTTTTACCCCAGAGGATTCTGGGAGATACATGCTTGCTTTATTTAAAAAGAAAGAAAGAAAGAAGTGTCCTTGATAAGTAGATTTTTTTCTAATTTTCTTAAAACAGGTGTGTTCTAAGGAAATGAGAAATGCTTCTGAGGAAACAGGTGAGTGAAATAAATTTTAGTGTGATTACAATTGGCTGTTTTTGATGCATCTGTTCAAATTTGGAATTGAAGAAGAGATCTTGCTCACTTTCTCTAAGAATCTTGCTTTGATTCTTATGTTTTTCTCCCCAGCTGAGGTCTTGGATTTGGCACTTTCATAGCCATACAAAGCTACTTTAATCCTGTAATTAATAGAAAACCATGTGGCTACAGGATGTCCTGTAAAAGTTGAACAGTTATATTTTAGGAATTAGAAAGCTGAGCATAAAAGAGTTTTTATAGTTCCTTTGGTTTACTACCCAGAGATTAGCAGGTGATAACTCTTATTTTGTTAGTTGAAGATAGATTTATGGAGAAAGATTTTCTAGGTCCAAATATGTTGGTAGAACTATTTTGTATCTGAATGAAAAAATTCTAACCATACTTTCTTTCTTTTCTTTCTTTTTTTTTTTTTTACCAGCTACAAAGTTCTTAGTAGTCCAGATATTACATGTTTATTTATAATTTAGCTTATTTTTATTAGAGTAAGTTTATGGTAGAATGTCATGATTTCTTTCCTTCAAATATTCAGTTGGATATACAGATTTCAATATGTGTTCTTTGTGTTTATCATTTGTCTTCACTTTTTGAAGGGGAGTCTTACAAGGAACAAGGTATCTTCCCTACCTCAGGAAGCACACATATAACTCCAGAACCTCAGAAAGAGCAACTTGAACCAACGCTTCAGAGTATAGGATCTGGGTCTCTTGATAAAATAACAGATACACATGTAGAGAAAAGTACATCTCAGTTACCTCAGGATGAGAGGATTGTGTCTGCTAAGGAGGAGGGAACTTGTGCTGCTTCAAAGTCTGAACAAATGAATAGCATTGCATCATCTTCAAAACCCCCATTATCCAGGTACCGTGAGATGCTCTTTAACAAATGGTTCTTTCCATTTCTCTTTCTCAAAGGGTAAATGTAACCTATATGCAATGGATATGATATATATGTAAAGACTAAGTTCATTACTAAGGATACTGTTTTATAAACATATCCTTCTGTCAGTATTTGACAGACAGAGATAACAAGTAGGCAGAGAGGCAGGCAGAGAGAGAGAGGAGGAAGCAGGCTCCTGCTAAGCAGAGAGTCCGATGTGGGGCTCAATCCCAGGACCCTGGGATCATGACCTGAGCTGAAGGTAGATGCTTAACGACTGAGCCACCCAGATACCCCCTTTCTTTACAATTTCTTAAGTTGCTTTTCTGATTAGGAAGTTTTTCTCCTTAGGTATAAAATGTATAAAGGGAAGGAGTTTTATCAAAGGAAATTCGGTAGTCGACATTTTGTAGGACTCTTCAGATAAATACGACATTTCATGTAACAGGAGCTTAACTTTAAATGCTGAAACTAACTTTTTAGGTAGAAAATCTTCATTGGTACCTGCTGGTATGATGTTATACCAGCTACTGGTATATAATGATCAAAATAATAAAGATATTTAGTAGATATGCTGATACCACTAATGTGATATCACACATGCCATTTTAGCATTCATAGAAAGAAGTTGGTATTAGGAATCTGTCTTCTTGCATATTCTTGAATATCTTTATATTCGCATTTCTAGACCTGGCAGAAGACCCCTGGGATTTTTGTCTTTAATATGTTCAAAGAATAGTTTGGAGTCTGATGAACCTACTCAGGTTTATAATAAGAAACGTCTAAAACCTCTTATACCTGTATCAAGAAAGAATTTGAAAAGATCAAATCCGGTCAGTGAAAGCCAGAAAAAAATCCAAGAGTCCTCTGATCAGCTTCCATCTCCAAGTGTTGTTGATACTCAATCTGAGAGTATTGGCAGTTCAGCAACTCAGGTATGTTATAACTGTTATATTTTATTGTTTGTATAGAATGGGTTAGAAATCAGACTCAACTAGGAAAAAACATGGCAACTGCTATTTTCATTTGGATATTAGAAATTGTTTCAGAGCCTCTCTTGTCTGTCTTTTCCCCATTATACCTCACTATAAGAAAGGAAGATAAGGTGTTGAATTAGGAAGTTACAACTCCTTTAGTACAGAGGCATTTAAGCCAGCCATACATGGACACTTTAATTGCCATTCCTTTAATGCAGAGAACTTTCTGACCTGTGGAAGCAAAACAAAGCAGTGCTGGTGTTTTATTTGTTTTGGGGGAAATGTCCTGAAACCCGTAAGAATTCAAGGAATAGTAAAATTAGAATTTATTTGCATGTTTCATTTCTCTACAGGCTATAGAGGTTCATATGGCAAGTTCTGGGATGGAAACATACATGAACTTATATCAGAAACTTTGGAAGAGTATTGGGGTTGGTTACTTAGTATTTCAACATAGAAAAGGCTGGTTACCTATTAGATAGCATGAGTCTCAAAAGGAGTACTTTTGTAAAGACTGCCTTTAAAATTTTTAAAAATACTTCATAATTCCTAGAACTATTTTTTGGGACCAGTATGTTATGACTCTTCATTATAGCCAAATGACTGTGGAGAACAGTTGTTAAAATTACCAGCAGTGTAACTGTGCCAGTTAAGGTCATAGTCTTGCCAGCTTTAGATATTAACTCTTGAAAATAATTTTTTTTTCTTATTTAATATGTTAGTAGAGGGTAGAGATGTAATTTCATCTGTTTAGCATTTCTTTTGCTATTAGAGACTTCGTTTTTTCTCATGCATTTATTAGGTTTTTTCTCTTTTTTCTTCTTTTTTGTTCCTATCTTTTGCTGATTTATACCTTTTGGGATCTAGGTGGTTTTCTTACCAACTTATGTGAGATCCTTATGTAAAAAAGCCCCTCAACCTTTTAGCTTACTGCAAATATTTTTTTCAAATTCATTTACTTTTTAAAATTTTGTAGGGTTTTTAATAAACCCATAAGCTTTAAATAGTCAAATCAATTTTTTCTTTACAATTTCTTTTCTTTTTTTTTAAGGATTTTATTTATTTGACAGACAGAGATAACAAGTAGGCAGAGAGGCAGGCAGAGAGAGAGGAGGAAGCAGGCTCCCGCTGAGCAGAGAGTCCGATGTGGGGCTCAATCCCAGGACCCTGGGATCATGACCTGAGCTGAAGGTAGATGCTTAACGACTGAGCCACCCAGATGTCCCCTTTCTTTACAATTTCTTTTTTTTTTTTTTTTTAAGATTTTATTTATTTACTTGATAGACAGAGATCACAAGTAGGCAGAGAGGCAGAGAGAGAGAGAGGAGGAAGCAGGCTGTCCACAGAGTGGAGAGCCCGATGCGGGGCTCGATCCCACGACCCTGGGATCATGACCTGAGCCGAAGGCAGTGGCTTTAACCCACTGAACCATAAAGTTGCTTTTCTGATTAGGAAGTTTTTCTCCTTAGGTATAAAATGTTCAGCAGTTTTAAAACTAACTCTGTTTAGGGGTGCCGGGATGGCTCATTTGATTAAGTGTGTTTCTCCTCCCCGCCCTCCTGCTTGTGCCCTCTCTCATTGTCTCTGTCTCAAATAAATAAAATCTTTACATTTTTCTCATTGTCTCGCTGTCTCAAATAAATAAAATCTTTACATTTTTAAAAGCTTTTATTTATTTGAGAGTGAGAGAAAGAGCATGTGTGAACAGGGGGAGGGGCAGAGGGAGAGAGAGAGAGAATCCTAAGCAGACTGTGCTACGCACAGAGCCCAACTCTGGCTGGATCTCACCACCCTGAGACCCCGACCTGAACTGAAATCAAGAGTCTGACACTCCACCATCTGAGACATCCAGGTGCCCCTCTCTTTTTTTAGAAAATCAAAGTTAAACTTTTTATTATGGGATAATAGTAGATTTACATGCAGTTGTAAAAAGCAGTACAGAGGGATCCCACGTACCCTCCATCCAGTTTTCCTCAATGTTAACATCTTGCTGAACTGTAGTACAATAGCATCATCAGAATATTGACATTGCCACAGTCAAGACAGAAGAATTCTGTCACCACAGTGATCCTGTGTATTGCCTTCTATAGACAAACTCACATTCATTGCAGAATGTTATGTCAGTGGAATATTGTATACAGTTGTGTAAATGGAATCATACATTTAAAATTCACTTCTTTCCCATTCAGCATAGTCCCCTAGAGAGTCATCCAGATGGTTTTGTGTATTTGTTCCTTACATTGTTGAATATAGTATTCAACATAGTATGTTATCAGTCATGTTTATCCTTTCACCAACTGAAGGACATACAGGTTATTTTCAGTTTTTGGCTCTTGTGAATAAAACTGCTGTGAACATTCATATCTAAGTTCTTGTGTAACTTCATTTTTCAGGAATAAGTGCCCAAGAGTGCCCTCATTATTTTTTTTTTAAGATTTTATTTATTTATTAGTTAGAGAGAGAGAGAGAGAGAGAGCGAGCACAGGCAGACAGAGAGGCAGGCAGAGGCAGAAGCAGGCTCCCTGCCGAGCAAGGAGCCCGATGTGGGACTCGATCCCAGGACGCTGGGATCATGACCTGAGCCGAAGGCAGCCGCTTAACCAACTGAGCCACCCAGGCGTCCCGCCCTCATTATTTTTAATGACTAGATCATATCCCACTGTTTTGATGTACCATAGAGTAATAGTGCTCTCACACTGGTAGGCATTTAGGTTTTTCCTAATGATTTGCTGCTTCATATCATATGGTAATAGCTAACTTATAAATGAGTGATTTTACACATTTATCTACAGGTTGAATTCCTAGAAATAGAATTGTTGGATCAAAAGGGGGTTATTCTTTTGATAGAGATTGCTTGAGTGTCTTCCATACGGAATGTATTTGTCTCCATTCTTAGCAGCAGTGTAGGAGAGGGCCTTTTTCCTCACACTAGCATGTCATCAATTTTTTTCACTTTTGGAATTCCTTTTTTTTTTTTTTAAGATTTTTTATTTATTTATTCATTAGAGAGAGAGAGCGAGTGAGCACAGGCAGACAGAGTGGTAGGCAGAGGCAGAGGGAGAAGCAGGCTCCCTGCCGAGCAAGGAGCCCGATGTGGGACTTGATCCCAGGATGCTGGGATCATGACCTGAGCCGAAGGCAGCCGCTTAACCAACTGAGCCACCCAGGCGTCCCAACTTTTGGAATTCTTTGTAGATTTAATGAGCATATGAGTTAGGTTGAGCACTTCTTCATGTATTTGGATCATTTATGCTTTCTCTGTGAAGCATCTATTCATATGTTTGATTTTTTTTTAAGATTTTATTTATTTTTTTAAAGATTTTATTTATTTGACAAACAGAGATCACAAGTAGGCAGAGAGGCAGGCAGAGAGCAAGGAGGAAACAGGCTCCCTGCTGAGCAGGGAGCCCGAAGCGGGGCTCGATCCCAGGACCCTGGGATCATGACCTGAGTCGAAGGCAGAGGCTTTAACTCACTGAGCCACCCAGGTGCCCCTAAGATATTTATTTATTTATTTGTTTGTTTGTTTGTTTGTTTGTTTATTTATTTGACACACAGAGAGAGTGAACACAAGCAGGGGGAGCAGCAGAGGGAGAGGGAGAAGCAGGCTCCCCACTGAGCAGGGAGCCTGATGAGGGACTCAATCCCAGGACCCTGCAATCATGATGAGCCAAAGGCAGACACTTAACTGACTAAGCCATCCAGGCACCCCATGTTTGATATTTTAAAAAATTCCATCATTAGTATTTTTCATGTTGATTTGTAGAAGCTTTTCCATTAAAGAAAGCCCTTTGTGATAAAGCTTATATGTATATATTTATTAATTTTTTTAACCTATATGTCATTTGTTTTTTGATTTTGTGTACAGTAGTTTTTGCCATGTGGACATTTAAAAAATTTTTACATAGATGAATTTATCAATCTTTTCTTTTATGACTTCTGCACTTAAAGTCATTTAAAAAAAAAAAAATTTATTTATTTATTTATTTAACAGATAGAAATCACAAGTAGGCAGAGAGGCAGGCAGAGAGAGAGAGTGCGGAGGAAGCAGGCTCCCTGGCTGAGCAGAGAGCCCGATGTGGGGCTCGATTCCAGGACCCTGAGATCATGACCTGAGCCGAAGGCAGAGGCTTTAACCCACTGAGCCACCCAGGCGCCCCTGCACTTCAAGTCATTTAAAAGATAACTCCCTCTCCCCCAGTCCAGGATTATTAAAATGTTTTCCCATGATATTTTAGAGTAGATTGTTTTTTAAGATTTTATTTATTTATTTGAGGGAACATAAGCAGGAGGTAGCGGGGGTGGGGGAGTGGGGAGGGGAGGCTGGGCAGCAGGGGGCCTGACTTGGGACTCAGTCTCAGGACCCGGAGATTATGATGTGAGCAGATGCTTAACAGACTGACCCACCCAGGCGTCCCTAGAATAGATTTTTAAAAAAATATTTTCAGGGGCGCCTGGGTGGCTCAGTGGGTTAGTCCTCTGCCTTCGGCTTGGGTCATGGTCTTAGGGTCCTGGGATGGAGCCCCACATCGGGCTCTCTGCTCAGCGGGGAGCCTGCCCCCCCCCCGCCTGCCTCTCTGCCTACTTGTGATCTCTGTCTCTCTGTCAAATAAATAAAAATCAAAATCTTAAAAAAAAATAATTTCACATTTAGGGACGCCTGGGTGGCTCATTTGGTTAAGCAGCTGCCTTCGGCTCAGGTCATGATCCCAGAGTCCTGGGATCGAGTCCCACATCGGGCTCCTTGCTTGGCAGGGAGTCTGCTTCTCCCTCTGCCTGCCTCTCTGTCTACCTGTGCTCGTTCGCTCTCTCTCCCTCTCTCTGACAAATAAATAAATAAAAATCTTAAAAAAAAATTTTTTTTTCACATTTAAATGATTTATCTTGAATTTATTTTGGTTTGACTTCTTTTTTTTTTCTAAGATGGTTATATAGTTGTCCGACATCATTTACTAAATAATCCAACTTTTCTCATACTAAATTTGCAGTATATGTGTTGGGGATATTTCTGGTCTTCTTTTTCATTGATATATGTCTGTTCCAATGACAATACCATGTTGTCTTAATTTTTTATAAGTTCCTAAGTATGCTAACTTTTGATAGGATTGCTTTAATTTGTAGTTGCCTTGGAGTATTGTTCTGTTTTGTGGGTCTGTATTCTTATGCACATTATTAAAATGTTTCATTATAGATTTGATGGTATGCTTTTCTGTATTAAAATTTTTTTCATGGAAATTAGGGTGAAATAATGGATCATATGTACACTGTAATTAATCTAATCATGCCCACTGTTGTGTTTGTTGAGTCCAGTTTTATTATTTTAACTAATACTTCAAGGGTTATCTTACTCATAAAATTCTTACTATGTTTAGTATTATTTCTCTAAGAAAACAGCACGGAAATGAAATTATTGGGTCAAAGAGCATGAACATATTTAAAGCTCTTAATATTTATTACTATATTGCTTTTCAAAGAGATGGCAATTTAGATGACCACTACCAATATATAAATGTTATATTGCATACTTATTTTTATTATCTTTTTAGGCTTCTTGTGATCGTCCCTTACC
This sequence comes from Taxidea taxus jeffersonii, assembly GCA_003697995.1. Lineage (NCBI taxonomy): Eukaryota > Metazoa > Chordata > Mammalia > Carnivora > Mustelidae > Taxidea > Taxidea taxus. The sequence goes on from ML100221.1 coordinate 63,536, forward strand.
AAAAGAAGAATGTAAAAATAGCCAAAACCGGGTACCTGAGGAGGAGCCAACCACAGTCTCAGAATATTTCTTTGGTGATATCTTTATCGAAGTAGATGAGACAGAATAAGTCTTTTTTTTTTTTTTTTTTAAGTCTAGGATTTCCAGAGTCAGATATCATCAACTACAGAAAAAAGCATCACTGGCAATTTTTCTTTAGATTGATTTTTGAATATTTAAGAGCTTGATTTGAAGCTTTTATAATCAGTGGAAACATTGCTGAGGTTCTTTTCATTCTGATTGATTCAGCATTTTGGAAATACAGAGCAATTAAGACTGCTTCTGAGACAGAAATAGCTTCTCTTGTTCACATTTTGACTCTTCCTGTGCTGAACACATGTGGACATTTTGGAGTGCTGTGGGTAAATGTCTGTATAAATCACAGTGCCGACTTATTTGGAGGTGGATTGTACTTAGCATTTAGTGAACTTATTTTGTAAAGGTTTTTTTCTGTTTTTTGTTTTTTGTTTGTTTGGCTGAAGGCCTTTACAGTTGCCTCTAAGTATATGAAAGCATATTGTGAGACTCCACTTTAGTATGGTAAATGTTAAAAACTTTTCTATTATCAGCTATTTGACTGGAAAATATGTATTTTTCTAATTCATGTTGATGTAACATTAGTCCTAATTGAACAAGTAGTATTTAAACTTATTTATAAAAATGAAACATCAAAAAGTTTATTTATTTTTAAATTTTTAATTTAAAAGAATATTCAATTTTAATTATTTTCACCACTCAGATTATGGGTAAAGACAACATTGACAAATTTGTGTTTGTCCCTTTTCCCTTCTTTAATTTTTAAAGATATTTATAGTTATATCACTGAAAGTATTTGGATAGTATATGTTTTGAATACATTTTTTCCTCATAGTTTAGTATATTGAATTTGTACTGTGAAGTTTTTGTTTTTCTTATTTTTTGGATAATCTCAGGATTTGTATGGGAAAAAAACCCTTAATTTATGAGGGAGATTTACATACAGAACTCAGTCCCTTTTACACACACACACTCACACACATTCCTTCTTTTAAAAACTAATTTCTTGATAGTTTTTTTCCCCCATTAAATTTTGCTTAAGGGACTCTTAGGCCTTTAAGCAGCACAGAACATAATTGTGATATTAAAACAGAAAATAAGATAATAAGACTTTATTTAGTCAGTGATTATCATCAGTATTAATTTAAGGGTTGTTTTTTATTTTGAAATTTTGCTTTTTATATATGTGATTCCATTATCTACCCAAGCAAATCTTTGGTGGTTCAAATCAACTTATTTGAAAAGCCTTAGAGCAGGAGTTGGAAACATTTTCTGTAAAATATTCTTGAATTTGCAGGCTGGATGGCCTCTGTGGCAAATGTTCAATTTTGCTGTTTCAGTGTGAAAACAGCCACAGACAATACTGAAGGGATTGACATGGCTGTAATGAGCTTTTCATTTGACCCCTATATTAGATAGTAATTTTCTTACCTTAAGGTGCTGACATTTTATCTATGACATACTTGTCATTGAAGTTATTAGTTGTGCATCACAGTTAAAACTGTGTTGATTGCATTACAAAATTATCAGTATTTCAACTGGGAAGATATTTTAATGTCTAGATAATTGTGTTTGTATATTGAAAAAAATAATGGCCAATTTCCAAGTTCATTAGTAAAGTAGGATATGGTTCAGCAAATGTAACAATAATCCTAAAATTGCTATTAGAGCATTTCTTATTCATTGCTTTATAGTGAAATTTATAATTTAACTTTTGTGTCATCAAGGAGGATCTATAAATCTGAGTGGAAATTCTCAGTAGGTATGCATTAATTTATTTCATGTGATTAATATGTCACAAAAATCATGGTCGTCAATCACATAGCTATTTTAATGCCCTGTTTTTATAAATTTTTTAAAGTCTCATATTTTGAAACATTTTCTTTCATTTAATCTTAGTTTGGATGTTAGGCTGCCACAGTTAAACTATTATTTTATCCCTTGTGTAATATTTATTTTTTAACTTTGTTAACATCTGTTTCTTGTTCATCTATAATGAATTCATTTTATGGAAGGTGTAACTTCATACTATATAAGGAATAATTTTATCTTCGGGTATTCATTGTGTAAGAGAATCAAGTCAGCCAAGATAAATTGTCCTACTATTATATCCTTCAAACTAATCTGGAAAATAAGAAACTTAATCATTGTATTTACCTTACAAGGTGGAAAGAATTAGTCACACCCTTTGTTTATATTCATGTAAAGATGATGTTGTGAAGAATTATTTTGTAAATCTTAAAGGAGGTATGAATAATGGTCTTTGTTTTCTTGATTTTTCCTCCTGAATACTTACATTTTAGCAAGTGGTCAACATGATGATTTTAAAAGCCTAGCTTTGGTAAATGATTGAGGCACAGTTAAAAATATGAATATCTGCTGCTTACCACCATGTTATTCAAATTAGAAGTGACCATATATACTCTCTTGCTTGAAGGAGTTTTTGACAAAAAAGCAATACCTGTCATTTGTAAATTTTCTTGTTCTAAAGAAAGCAGTTATGTTCTATAGATATAAATTATGTAAATAAAAGTTATTTTATATTATTTCTGTTGTTTTTTTCTTTTCACATGACTTAAAGATATTGTTTAACCAAAACTTGTCAGTTTTTCACCTACAGCATATACTTTCTTCCTTCCATAAAAATGTAAGTGGAAGAATTAATCTTTTGTCTTTTTTTTTTTAAAAGATTTTATTTATTTATTTGATGGACAGAGATCACGAGTAGGCAGAGAGGCAGGCAGAGAGAGAGGAGGAAGCAGGCTCCCTGCTGAGCAGAGGGCCCGATGAGGGGCTCGATCCCAGGACCCTGAGATCATGACCTGAGCCGACGGCAGAGGCTTTAACCCACTGAGCCACCCAGGCGCCCCTAATCTTTTGTCTTATATGCATGCTATGAAGGATATTTTTTTTATCTTATAAGAATAAAGTATAGACTTCTCCCTTTTCCCCATTTAGGATATGTGAAGAGTTGCTTTCTTGTTTGTTTATTCCTTATATAATGAATTTTTAGGTATCAGAACTCAGTCCCTTTTACTGTTTCTTCTTCCCACTTTGTTTTCTCTGTAGAGAAACTTTCATCCTGGCCATAATATAATCCTGGACTTCTGAAGTCCAGGACAGAATTTTTATCTTGAATTTACTCATATTATTAAAGAGCTTTATATATGAGCTGCCTATATTTTTTGGTCTGGTTGTGTTTAGAGACATTATGTGAAATAGAATAAAAGCCTAAGGAAATTGATATTTTTACTGTAATGGTGTTAGAGTTTTAAATAGTTGTATCACCCAATATCCTACCTATGAGAATCCTATTTAGGATAATTTCTCTTTGGCTTCAGTGCCAGGAATAATTGGGCTTCTGTTCGACTGGTTTGATTTTGTTGTTGTTGTTGTTGTTTTTGTATATGGGCTATGTGAGCCCTTGTATTATTTTCTTTCTCAATGCAAAGCTAAATTTGGGGTCAATACTTCACACAAGTTTTGTACTAAACTCATTCTGACCTTTTTTACCCTCACCCCCCCCCGCAGATTTTTAAAACTCTCACTTTTTTATGTTTTTAAATTTTTTTAAAAAAGATTTTATTTATCTATTAGACATACAGAGAGAGATCACAAGTAGGCAGAGAGGCAGGCAGAGAGAGTGGGGGAAGTAGGCCCCCTGCTGAGCAGAGAGCCCATCTCAGGATCCCAGGACCCTGAGATCATGACCTGAGCAGAAGGCAGAGGCTTAACCCACTGAGCCACCCAGGCACCCCCCAAAAAACTCTCACTTTTTTAAAACAGCAGGCTACCATTTATTATGCTAGATGTGGTACTCACCTTTTAGTATGCATTATATCATATTTTTAAAAATTACTATACATCGCTGAGAAAGTCAAGTAGTGTTACTTTTCAAAGAAGCTGTATCTTCTGTTATTACCTATTTCTAAATACAGTTATTCTGTTACTTATAGAATTTACAATGTTAAACATTGATAACTGACATTCTGTCATGGTACTTAAGAATTTTAGCTTTCTTGGGGCGCCTGGGTGATTCACTCAGTTAAGCATCTCCCAGAGTCCTGGGATTGAGCCCACCATTGGGCTTTCTGCTTAGCAAGGAACCTGGTTCCCCCTACTTTGTGCTCTTTCTCTCTGTCAAGTAAATTAAATAAAATCTTATATAGCTTTCTTAAAACTCCCCTCCTTGCTTCCTTCTTAGTATGTTAATCATAAGGTTTAGTTCATATTTAGTATTGTTACTGTATTAATTGTAATTATTCAGTGCTGTATCTCTTTATGTACTAAGGTGACATGGTACAAGCTTTTGTTTTTCTTGGAGTTAATAATTGCTGCACTTTTTTCATTTGCTTTGGGTTTTGATTTTGACTTAACTTTCCACACCCTCGAGCAAGTGTTTAAAATGCCTCTGCATATAACTTTCCACATGGTCAAACTATAAGGTAAACTGTTTTCTTCTTTTCCTTTTTTTTTCCTGGAAAACTTTCTGGAGCTCTTTCTTCCTACTTTAAACTGGACCGGGGGCTTTACAGATCTCTATGTGCAGTATAGCTGTCATCATGAGACTTCCCTCGTCTTACTCTGTGAATTTCCTACCTCTCTTTCTTGGTTTAGATTCTGTTTCTTGAGTCCATGCCATTGTCTTTCTTGATTTGTTTTGGCACATCTTCCACTGTTTACTGCAAAAGGGTACATGGCTGATAGCATTATTTAAAACTTCATGTGTCTGAAATTTCTTTATTCTACTCTCAGTTGGGCTATGAATAGAATTTCCTGCATAATTTGAAAATAATTTTTACATCATTTTGAAGGCATGCTCCATCATCTTCCAGTTTTCAGTGCTTAGAAGTTTGGTGCCATTCAGATTCCTATCCTTTGGATGTGGCTTGCCTATTTATAGTTTTTTGACCTGGTATTCTGCACAATAATGAACTTTGGTGTAAGCCTGCCCTCCTTTCCTGCCCCTGCATTCATGCTGCTGGACACTTAATGGGCCTTTCTAATAGGGAAACTAATTTACTTCCCTTTTGGGAAATGTTCTTGTATTATTGTTTTGATAATTTTGTCCCTTCCAATTTCATTGTTCTCATATCTGCAACTTCTGTTGTTGGGTCTGTAATCAAAGGAGCGAGACTGATACAAAGCGAAGGTCAAGCAAAGCTTTATTTTGCGCCAAGCATCTTACAAAGAGAGGCGGCTCCTCTCTGCCTTACAGACTGGCTTTTAAGGGCGAAGGCCCTGTGGTTGGGCCTGGCCACGCACAGGTGGCCAATGACACAGAGAAAACTGCACAGTCAGGCTAGGTCACACATAAGTGACCAATTGAGTTACAATTTACCCCATAGTAGGCACTTGAACTACCCTATCACCTTGGTCAGAATTGGCACCCAAAGGGTGGGGTCCACACACCTTGGTTATCTAGGGAGACAGTATATGCGCCCCACTGATTGGATACCCCCACCAGGCCTGACCCACCCTTGTATTTGGGCTTTGTTACCTGGGACTGGTTTCTGGGACTTGTTTTTAAGTAACTCCCCTGCAGGGAGTGGCTCCGCCTCGCTCTTGCAGAAGAAGGGGGGCAGGGACAGTTTAAGTTTTACTGCATAAACAACAAAATGGCTATTCAACCAAAATGGGCCGTTTTGGCTAAATAGGCCCTTACACTATTAATTTTTTTTTTTGCCACTTTTATTGGTTCCCTAAGTTACCTTTTCTCTATTGCTTTCCATTTCTTTGTCCCTCCCTCCTTCTCTTTCTTTTCTTCACTTTTGTTGTTTTGTTCTTGTTTTGGGAAGGGGGAGATTGTCTCAATTTTTACTTCTGGAGAAAAACTGGAGCATCTATTTCTTTTTAGAAGTGACTTTGTTAGTCACAAGATTGGCAGAGGGAAGGCCTAGACAGTCTTAATGCTTCTAACAAATTTATAGAATCAAATTACAGAATGTGAGTCATTATGTAAAACCATCATCCTTTGACTTGGTTCATAATTTTGAGTCAACACTGTTTTCTTCGGTTAATGTTTTTAAGGCATAGTATGCATTTAATAAATAGATCTTACATATTCAGTTTGAGGACTGACAAAACATACGCCTCCGCAACCACCCCACAAAACATTTCCATCACCCTAGGAAGTTCCCTTAAGCCCCTTCCCCTCTCTCATACACAAAGAGTAGTTTAGCCTATTCCTTAAACTTTGTGGAATCACATACCGTGCTTTTTTTTTTTTGTATTTGGTAATTTTTGCTCGATGTGTTTTTGGGATTCATCCCTGTTAGCAGTTTTTGCTTTTGTTGCTGAGTTGTATTCCATTTTATGAGGATACCACGTTATATGAATACATCCTAATTTTCTGTCCATTTTCCTACAGGAGTGTTTGCAAATTCTGGTGTTTCAATAAAGCAATGTAAATATTCTTGTACAAATACTGTTTAAATACATAGTATCACCTCATTTGTTAGATACACTTTTAAGTACTTCTTTTAAAATTTTTTATTTATTTACTTGACAGAGAGAGATCACAAGTAGGCAGAGAGGCAGGCAGAGAGAGAGAGGAGAAAGCAGGCTCCCTTCCGAGCAGAGAGCCCGATGCGGTACATGATCCCAAGACCCTGAGATCATGACCTGAGCCGAAGGCAGAGGCTTAACCCATTGAGCCACCCAGGCACCCTAAGTACTTTTTTTAAAAAAAGACTTCAAGTAATCTCTACACGCAACATGGGGCTCAAACTCAACAACCCCAAGATCGAGAGTTGCATGCTCTCCTGACTGAAACACAAAGGTACCCCAGTACTTGGTGTTCTTTAATACCATTATAAATGGTTTTTAAAATGTTCATTTTCTAATTGTTTATTGCTGAAATAGGCAACTGATTTTTGTATTACAGTTAAGATTTTAATAATGGCATTTTCCATAACATCCATTCATAGTCTAGTCTTAAGGTTGTTTTATTTTTTAAAGACTTTTATTTCTTTGAGAGAGCATGAGCAGAGGGAAGGGTAGACAGGGAGAAGCAGACTCCCCACTGAGCAGGGAGCCTGATGTGGGGCTCGATCCCAGCACCCTGGGATCATGACCGGCGCCAAAGGCAAACACTTAACGACTGAGCCACCCAGGTGCCCCCTTGTTACTTTTTTTTTTTTTAAAGAATTTATTTATTTGACAGAGAAGGAGAGAGAGTGCAAGCAAGGGGAGCAGCAGAAGGAGAGGGGGAAGCAGGCTCCCGCTCAGCAGGGAGCCCAATGTGGGACTCCATCCCAGGACCCCGAGATCATGACCTGAGCTGAAGGCAGAGGCTTAACCCACTGAGCCACCCAGGAGCCCCCCCTTGTTACTTGTTTTTATCTTCCACTGCAAGCACTTAGATCTCAGCTTCCTTTTTTTCTTCTAAATTTATTATTCCTATTTTTTTGCCTATTGTCTTTCATATATCTTCTACTTTGTTTTTTTTAGTGAGATAGGGTGCACATGCTAGGGGAGGGGTGCAGAGAGAGAAGGAGGGAGAATCCCAAGCAGGTTCCACACCCAGGGCTTGATCTTACCACCCTGAGGTCATGACCTGAGCCGAAATCAAGAGTCTGTCGGGGGCTTAACTGAGCCATCCAGGTGCCCCATTTCTCCTACTATTGAAGGTAGGACATGAATTTTTTTTTGTGCTTTTTTGTTGCCTTGGGATCATTTATGACAGAAACAAGTAAAAACATCTTTATTTCCACCATGAAAGTTGAAATACTGTATTCCCTAAAGTAAAAAGTAAACTGAACACTAGGAACAAATGTGCACCAATAAACTGGATAACTCGATGGAACGGACAAATTCCTACCACACAAAACCTACCAAGACTTAATCTCAAAGAAACAGAAAACTTGTACTGATCTATAGTAAGAAGACTGAATCAGTAATTAAAAAAAAAAAAACCAAAACAAAAAAACAAAACAAAATCTTTTTTTAAAAACAAAACAAAACAAAACAAAATCTTCCAGACAAAGAAAAGCACTGGACTTTATGGCTTCACTGGTAAATTCTACCAAACATTTAAAGAACTAATACCAATTCTCCTCAAACTTTTACAAAAATTTGATAGCACTTCCTGACCCATTCTGAGGCCATCATAATCCTGATACCAAAGCCAGACAAAGATACAAGAACCTTATAGACCAATATCCCTTATGCATGTTGATGCAAAAATCCTCAATAAAATACCGGTGAAATGAATTCGGCAGCATATTAAATGCTGAATGATGACTGAAATATGCCACATTAACAGAAGAAAGAAGAAAAAGGCACACATGATCGTCTCAGTTAATTCAGAAAAAGCATTTGACAAAATTCAACACTCTTTCATGATAAAAACAACCAACTAGGAATAGAAGAAAACTACCGTAACATCATAAAGGCCACACATGAAAAATGCTCAGCAAACACCATACTCAGTGATGAATGACTGCAAGCATTTCCTTCGAAGATCACGAACAAGGCAAGAATGCTCACTCTTGTCACCGCTATTCAACATAGTACTGGAAGTCCTAGCCAGAGCAATTAGAAAAGAATGAGAAACAAAAGGCATTCAAACCGGAAGGAAAGAAGTAAAATTATCACTTTGCAGATGATGAATATGTAGAAAACGCTAAAGATTCCCCCCACGGGGCACCTGGGTGGCTCAGTGGGTTAAAGCCTCTGCCTTCGGGTCAGGTCAGGATCTCAGGGTCCTGGGATCAAGCCCCGCATCCGGCTCTCTGCTCAACGGGGAGCCTGCTTCCTCCTCTCTCTCTCTGCCTGTCTCTCTGCCTGCTTGTGATCTCTGTCAAATAAATAAAATCTTAAAAAAAAAAAAATTTTCCCCCACAAAAAACCTGTTAGAACTAATAAATTAATTCAACAAAGTAGAAGGATACAAAGTCAACACTCAAAAATCGGTTAGTTGCACTTTTATACATTAATAATGAACAGCTGAAAAGGAAACTACAAAGAATTCTATTTACAATAGTATTAAAAAGAATAAAATAGGAATTAACCAAGAAGGTGTAAGACTTGCACGATGAAAACTACAAAACACTGCTAAAAGAAAGGAGACACAAATACATGGGAACACATCCCATGTCCACGGACTGTAAAACTTAATACTGTTACAGTGTCCGTACTATACAAGGGTGAGCAACAGATTCAATACAATCCCTATCAAAACCCCAGTGACTTTTTTTTTTGGCATTAATAGAAAAGCCCATATGAAAAATAATACGGAATCTCAAGAAACTGGCCCCCAATAGTCAAAAACAAAAACAAAAAGAAACAGAAAAAACACCTGAAAAAGAAGACAAACAGGAGACCCTGAAGAAGTAGTTGTTGAATGAATAAATACTTATCTCCTCTAAAGAGTTTTGTTTCGGGGCGCCTGGGTGGCACAGTGGGTTAAGGCCTCTGCCTTCGGCTGGGGTCATGATCCCAGGGTCATGATCCCAGGGTCCTTGGATCGAGCCCCGCATCTGGCTCTCTGCTCGGCGGGGAGCCTGCTTCCTCCTCTCTCTCTGCCTGCCTCTCTGACTACTTGTGATTTCTCTCTCTGTCAAATAAATAAATAAAATCTTAAAAAAAAAAAAAAAAAGAGGTGAAGAAGAAAACAGCACGTACAAAATGAACCCAAGCGGGTCTCAGAGAAACCAAACCTTACCGAACCAGCTCAGCCCGGAGAGAGGAGGGGCAGCAACCAAGGTAGCTCCGCCTCCGGACCGCGGAACTCTCGAGCTCGCGATGCGAGAGGACCTCGCGGGGGCTGCGCCTCTGCCCTTATTGGCTGTCTTCAGGGGGCGTGGTGTGCAGCGACGACCTATTACGGCCGGCGTGCGCAGGCACGTGCTACGGCTGGCCTGAGAATCTGGGAGGTTTCAGGCGGATTGGGGCTGCAGGGAGAGCGGTGTGGTACTCCGAATACGGGAAGCCGGAGCGGAAAGGGCCAGCTCTGAGCGTTCCTAGGCCCCTCTCTGGCGCTGGTCCCTCGCTCCCTGCCGGCTGTCATGTGGGCTGCCCTGAGGTTAGCCCTGCGACCGTGCGCCCGCTCCTTTGTCCCCGGGCTGCGCCCTTATCACGGGGACTCGGTGGCCACGCTGGGCACCCAGCCAGACTCGGCCTCTGGCATCTACCAGGTAGGCTGGGTGAGCGCCCCGGCGGCCCTTGCCTGGAATCCCTTGACAGCCTGTGATTCCTTTTCCACCTGTCCGCCAGTGACGGCCGGACTAGCAAGCAGGTGGAGGGTGGGCACACTTTAACAGCTCTTTTGTTTTCTCTGGAATCCCCAGTCTTGATTCTGGGACGCAGTGGAGGTCGTGAAGTTTGCAAAAGAAGGTAGTTCCAAGTCAAATACAGCTTAGTTCACTTTGAGCCTTGGCACTGTACATTGTATTTTTGAAATCAGTGGTTCTCAAAACCTGAGTCAACATTGTCAGTTGAGGAACTTGTTAAATGTACAGCTGCTTTAAGCTCCACCCTGGACCTTTGGGGTCTTTGGGGTGGGGATTTGATGTTTGCATTGCTGATGAAATCCTCAGGACTTGGCAGTGGAGCCCAGCTCCGGGAACCACTGGCCTAGCACAGGTAACCCTGGGTTGTGCTTAACGGACTTTAGTTGAATAGTTGTTAATAGAACACACTTACCACACACAATCTTTGAATGGCCTTTTTTGGAATCCGGAGGTATATAGCAAGGTCAAAGAAACAGCTTGTGAAGTACCAGCTAGAAAATTTCACCCTGTTCCATGGTTTCTGAGCTTATACAGATAACATTTAAATTGTATAGTTAACTTTAAGACATTTTAAACACTTCCTTTATATTGAAAGAAAATAAGCAGGCTCACTCAGAAACAATATCCAATAAGAGTCTTCCAAGAGTCTAGATTTTCTGGAGTCAGGAAAGAATGTGATTCAGAAATATTAAGTAGTTTCTGTGTTCTAGGCAGTATTTTAGGTATTTGGTATAGGTGTGTAGGACTGGAATCATAATTTTGTGGGGAAGATGGACAAGAAAGCATGTAACTGTTGTACATTATAAGTGGTGTCTAAAACTTGAAAAGGTAGTTACAGAAAGCTGCAGATAGGAAGTGATGAGTAAGTTGGATCTTGATCATTGGGTGAGAGCTGGCCACGTTCAGGGCTAAAGAGGAGAGGCAAGACTACAAATTAAGGGAGTTATGAGAACATAGATAAGCAAGTTAAGAAAGAGTATAGTGGGTATGAGGACTTCGAAGTCTTGATTAGGGTAGGGAATTCATATTTAATCTCAATGGAGATTAAATAGTGGAGGGCCTTACATGCGGAAGCCACATTCACATTTCATTTTGCTGTCTGCTGAGATACTTGAGAAGCGGCAAGATCCCAAGGAAATGGTAGTATCATTAGCATGGTGGCAGTATGGAGGATAGATTTCTTCCCATGTGGAATATGGCTTCTTGGCTGGGTGTTCTGGTTGCTGGAGGCCTTTGATTATCCTCTGGAGCTTCTGTAAGGTTATTTTAGCCAGTTTTGTTGTTTTGGGATGTCTTGGGAGAATGAGCTTCCTGGTCTGCCATCTCTTTTGGCTTTAGGTTCAGGCCCTTTTTTTTTTTTTTTTAATTTTATTTATTTGACAGAGAGAGACACAGTGAGAGCAGGAACACAAGCAGAGGGAGTGGGAGAGGGAAAGCTGGCTTCCTGCTGAGCAGGGAGCCCAATGTAGGGCCTCAATCCCTACCATGACCCGAACTGTAGGCAGATGCTTGATGGCTGAGCCACCCAGGCACCCCCAGGCCTATGTTTTTGATGGTGGCTGTTGTTAGCTAGGGGTTAGGGAGTGTAGGCCTGAGGTGTAACTCCTTTCTCTGTGTCAGGTGTTTAATGTTCTGGTCCAGGCTGTGCACTAGTAATTAGGGAAGTAGTTGTGATAGGATGGAAAAGACACTGGTCTAGTATTTCATGTATGTTAAAAACTAACAACATATTTCCACAGAGGAAAAAAAAAAACTTGAAGGGAAATATGTGAAAATGTTAACAGCAAGGGTCTGGAGCTAGTTAGCCTTGGTTTAAATTCTACCTCTACTACTTGTTAGCTGAGTAATTTAGGGCCAGTTACTTCATCTCTCTGTGCCTCAGTTACCTCAGCTGTGTGGTAGCATTAATAATTGCATATGGCAGAGTGTCATCAGGACACTTAGTGACCACTTACAGCATGGCCTGGGATATAATAAACCCTCAGGGAATATTAGCTCTCAAAACTTTTCCTTCTGTCTGCATCGTCATCTCAGGATCTGTTGAGCCAGCTTTTGCTTCAGTAATGCTGAATAGTAGAGAGTCCCCAGATTTCTTTGTCCAAAAGAACAAATATTCATTTTTTGCTCTGGGATCTGTGGGTTAGTTGTAGCAATTCTTGCCCAGGCCGCGTGTCAGATTGAGGTTTGTTTTTTATTCCAGAGCCCAGTTTGAAGGGAAAGTGGCTACTGGGAGATGCTCCTCTCCTAATGGAGGGCTGGGGTGCAGGAGGAGAGTATGGAAACACTGCCTCTCTGCTTGCAGTGGATACATTGTCCCTTTTGCTCATATCCCACTGGTCAAAGAAGGTAAAATGGACAGACTCATGGAATGTGGATGGGGAAGTATAATCTCACACTGAACTTTGCTGTTATTTTAGTAATGGTGCAGAGAAAAAGAAGAATTTTGAGCAAGTAGGACAATCTGCCTCACGCTCTAGAGGTGGCTGCCTAAGCTTCACCTATCACATATAAGAGTTCAGGTTGAGGAGGAGGAAGGGTAAGTAGGCAAAAGGACACCCTCACCTGCTGGTTCTCTTTCTTTTTTTTTTAAGATTTTATTTATTTATTTGACAGAGATCACAAGTAGGCAGACTGGCAGGCACAGAGAGAGGGGGAGGCAGGCTCCCTGCCGAGCAGAGAGCCCGATGCAGGGCTCGATCCCAGGACCCCGGGATCATGACTTTAGCCGAAGGCAGGGGCTTTAACCCACTGAGCCACCCAGGCACCCCTGCTTGTTCTCTTTTTAAGAAGCCTTTCTAGAAGTCATGCCTAACAACTTCTGCCTATATTTCATTGGTTAGAATTAAGTCATGTGGCCACACCTGTCTACAAAAGGAGGCTAGGATATGTCAGTGTTTGAGCTGTGGCATGTTGTTACCTTGAATGAAAGTGGGGTTTCATCATCAAGAAAGATGGGAAGAATGGATATAAATAAGCAGCTCTCAGTGTCTGCCACAGATAATATATAGTATGGGGAGAGCAGATGTGTTCTTCATATGTTGGATGTTGAAAGTTTTCACTTGGGTGTACCCTTATCTTCTGGGACCTCTAGCTTGCAAGTAGTAAACTTTGATGCAGAGAAGCTACAAGAGGAGAATAAAAAATAAAGCCATCCTTTATTTGGGAGATGGGACATAGGAGCCCTGGCCACATTCTGATTTCTCTGTGCACGGTTTTCTTAGTGGCTAGGAATATGTACTGTCCGCTGTCATTTCTTACGGCCATGTGCTTCAGAAAGCCTTAGCAATTAGTGACAGTTTCCTTTCTTTCTTTTTTAATTTTATTTATTTATTTGACAGAGAGAGCACAAGCAGGGGGAGTGGGACAGGGAGAAGCAGGCTCTTGGTTGAGCAGAACCCTGGGATCCCAGAACCCTGGGATCGTGACCTGAGCCAAATGCAGATGCTTAACCAACTGAGCCACCCAGGCCCCCAGTTTCCTTTATTTCTTAATTGGGAGGCTGACTTAGCTAGGATAAAGATCCCTCGTGTAACTAGCTTTAGTGTTGATTGACTTTGTTCTAAATTGGGCAATGTCAGAGGCTGTAGTGATTCTATCTTGGGTTTGAGTACCCCTTATTTTTTATTTTTTATTTTTTTTTAAAAGATTTTATTTATTTGACAGATAGATCACAAGTAGACAGAGAGGCAGGCAGAGAGAGAGGGGGGAAGCAGGCTCCCTGCTGAGCAGAGAGCCCGATGCGGGACTCGATCCCAGGACCCCGAGATCATGACCTGAGCCGAGCTTAACCCACTGAGCCACCCAGGTGCCCCTATTTTTTATTTTTTTAAGTTTATTTATTTTAGAGAGATTGAGAGCACGAGCAGGGGAGGGAGGTCAGCTCATTCTTGAGCTGGTGGGGGGCAGGGAAGGAAACTAAAAGCACAGCAGAATTCCATCAGTCTCTGCAATCTGCAAGAGAATGAGAACTTGTTAAAGGACACTAGGAGGTTACACTTAGTATTGTGGGAAAAAAATCTAAGGGACAAACAGAACATACCAAGACCAATAGAAAGATGGGAGAACTTACATTTCAGAAAAGACTTAAGAAACATCAGCCAATTGTGGGTATACAGACCTTCCATAGGGTCCTATTCAAATAAGCAAACTTTAAAAAACACCTATCCGCCAGTTGAGGAAATCTCTTCACCAATTGGATATTGGCTGTTATTAACGGATTATTGATATTCAGTAATGGTCCTCGTCTTTTGGACATTTGGAGATATTGGCTACAGATGGAGTGCTATGTCTGGGATTTTCTTCAAAATAATTCAGGGTGGGGAGCAAGAAGGAAACAACTTTGGCCATATATGGATAATTAATTGTTGAAGGACATTGTCTACATTTCATTTCATTATGCTAGTCTTGCTCTTTTTTTTTTGAAGCTTTAAAGAGAGAGAGAGAGAGAGATCACAAGTAGGCAGAGAGGCAGGCAGAGGGGGAGGGGGAAGCAGGTTCCCTGCTGAGCAGAGAGCCTGATGCGGGGCTCAATCCCAGGACCCTCAGATCATGACCTGAGCCAAAGGCAGAGGCTTAACCCACTGAGCCACCCAGGTGCCCCGATAGTCTTCTTGTTTTTATATGTATTTGAAAATTCCATGGAAGAAAGTTAACTTTCTTTTCTTTTCTTTTTTTTTTTTTT